>CALSFV010000377.1:0-257548 GCA_943737045.1 Parapristionchus giblindavisi | reverse complement strand
CACTCTTGTCATGAATATGTATATTCCATCCATCTCACTCGTGGACATTAAATTTATTCTCGTATATTTTGACGCAGTGGGTGCTCTGGAATGAGAGAGATGGATTAAGGCTGAGAGAGGGTGGGAGAGGTAGAGTTAGAGGGAGAGTTAGAGGCAGTGAGAGGGAGAGGGAGAGAGAGGGGAGAGGGAGAGGAAAAGGGAGAGGGAGACTGGGAGATGGACAGAGATCTATAGATCTATTCATATCATTCTTCTCTTTACTCGACCTTCCCAAGACGGTTCTGTCATCGTTTCACAAAAGTACCCATTGTAGTTGAAAGAAGTGCGAAAAGGATTCATCATTCTGTACCTCTCCCTTTCCAAACTCTCTCCCTCTCCCTCTCTCCCTCTCCTTCTTGGATGCCTCGCTTTCTCCCTCTGCCAATAGTACTTCCCACCCTCATCAAATAGCCTCAACTTGTCCACAAATCACGTTTGTCTTTTCTTCTGTGAGAGTGCGATGGAAATGAGAGATATAGATAGAGACTTCCGTTATCACTCCCTTTCTCTCCCTCTCCTTCTGTCTCTCTCCCTCTCTCTCGATATTCATATTTTCCATCAAGTCTTACCCTTTTCCTCCATTTAATTTAAATAACTGATAGTACAACTATTCTATTGGTTCCTTTCTTGGTTTGATTCTATTCATAACGTAAGATTCACTTGATATTTGATATTCTTCATGTCTCTTTTGGTTTCTTCATTCATTCTCTATATTCTATATATTTATTTGCTCTCCATCCAATAGAATCCTCTTTTGTTTTCCATTTCGACTTCTTCATAATTTTCCCAATTCCACAGAATAGACGTCTTATTTTCGCTAGAACTTTCCATACTCATTAATTTCACATGATATTTACTGTCTTATATTTATCGATATATATTTATATCTTTGCTTATCGTTCCTCTATCTATATTCTATATGTTACCCTTTCCATATCTTTAATGACCATCCTCTCAATGCAAAAAGTCATCCATTCAGTATTTCTCCTTTCTTTATCTATCATCTATTTCTTCTTCTACTTTAACATCTGTCCTTTCATATCTCTGATAATGATCCTTTATGTTCTTTCTAATACAGATGTTATATATCTCAAATAGGCTTAGATAGAGGTCCGACCTAATTCTCCCTATCGTTCTTTTAATTTTCCTGAAATACTTGAGTTCCTTGAACATCTTGAAAACTTTTTTTCGGAATCAAAGAGGTAGTCAGAAAATTGACTGTTCTGAGTAAAGAGAAAAGAGATTGGAGGAATTTATAAAAGGCTCTCTCTCACTATGCATAATCAATCCGGGCATCTCTTCCCCTTCCCTTCTCTCCCTCTCTCTCTCTCTCTCTCTCTCTCTCTCTCTCTCTCTCTCTCTCTCTCTCTCTCTCTCTCTCTCTCTCTCTCTCTCTCTCTCTCTCTCTCTCTCTCTCTCTCTCTCTCTGCCTCTCACTCTCCCTCTCCCTCTCTCCCTCTCTCGCTCTGCCTCTCTCTGCCTCTGCCTCTCACTCTCTCTCTCTCTCAGCTCTCGTTATAACTCGATCAAGGCCTCAGTAAGAGCTAAAAAGGGGAGGAAGAGTAAGCATTGGTCTATCGTAAGAGGCTCCCACTACATTTTCACCATGTTTACTGGTCTACTAAGTCATAAATAAGTCCACGTCCCTAAGCTTAAGTCTCCGACCTTAACCCTAAGTTAGTCCTTTCAGCTCGATCAGCGGCCGCCCATGAGTGATATGTCGACGAAATTATACACAGATTCCTATCTATCCGAAGGATTCGCCGCTAAATCCAGTAAGTCTAAAACGACGCTCTTTTCTGCTGTCCTAGTAGAATATCCCGTAGGACAAAAATATAAATATTCTTATTAAGGTAACTCTGGTCGTACACCGACAAGTGCATCTCAAGCATGGTTGATAGGTCCAGTAGTGGCATTGGCTGTTATTGTTCTATTGATTCTAATGTTGGTGTGTTGGTGGTTTAGATGTAATAAGAAGAGTGTTGGAAGAGGATCGATGAGACATCATGGAAGTATTACTAAAGTAAGACCTTTATTCATTTATCTTATCGTTTTCGAATTTATTTTAAGTCAAAAAATTTTCGCACATTAATTTTGCTTTGAACAGACGGTATAAGAGAAAGAGTTGAAACAAGAGAGTAACTGGTCATTGTTTTATACCTCTTGAAACTGTCTCAAATACAATATAATCTCAACAATTTTTTGATATGTACAAATATAAATCGTACATTTGTAGGTTGCTCTCGGAGGCAGTCATATGAATGGAAATGGGAATGGTCATATAGGAGAGACAAGTAAACTATTAGGAGCCGATTATGCTAGAACTCAAATTATGCATCCTTATGATCAGGTAACACATTCTTTATATCAATATTTATCATTTAATTTCATTGTTTTGTCCAATGACCAATGGGAAATGGTTTATGATCACTACTGTGGTAACTATTCAGAATAGTCGTTTGGCAAACAAACTCGTTCAATTTAAAAGCATTCTTATTTGTTAGACTTTCAACAGAAAATTGTTTGAAACCTAATCCTATAGAATGATGAATCAATAGAATATGTATATTCAGTTGAATGGGAATAACTCATCTTCACTCGATCATTTATATCCACTTCCAACATCACAATCACGACCATTCTCTAATGGAAATGTTAATGGATACTCCACCATGCCACATCTCCCTAGTTCTGGTAGGATAATTAAATTAATAATATTAATAGATGCACAAGTATCGGATTGCATTCACTTTTAAATAAATTTTTAAAATATATAGGTTAGCTAATAATGTGCCCTTTGGTTTTTCTTCTGTTATAGTTTAAAGAATTCATACTCTACAAAAGGAAATTTGTGTTATGTTTCAGGAATATTTATGATTGTATTGTTTGTTATGATCTATTAAGCAATTACTTACAGGTGGAGTAATAGGCGGTCATTCTCTATCACATCCACCCGTTCCCATTAGTGAACTGGAAAACCATATCGAACGACTCAAAGCGAACAATAATGCTGGATTCATACAGGTAAAATTTGAAATTGCGAAAAATCAAGTTAAAAAAATGCTTTTAAGGAATTTGAATCAATCGAAACTGGACAACAATTCACTTGGGATGCTTCATCGGCTGAGTACAATAAACACAAGAATCGATACGCTAACGTCGTTGCTTATGATCACTCTAGGGTAACTGAAGACATTAAGTCATTTCCTTAAGTTCCTAAGTCATTACTAAATTCTTAAGGTGATTCTTAACGCCATAGATGGCATTCCTGGATCAGATTACATCAACGCTAACTACATCGATGGATATGAACGACAACGTGCATATATCGCCACACAAGGACCACTACCCGAGACTTTCGATGACTTCTGGAGAATGGTAAGGAATTTACGACTTAGATGACCTTAATGAAATTAACTTCCTAAGTATTAAGTATGATTGTTAAGTACTAAGTATGACTTATTAAGGTATGGGAGGAAGGAAGTGCAACCATTGTTATGTTGACCAATCTGGAAGAACAGAATCGAATCAAATGTGACCAATACTGGCCTAGTAGAGGATCAACTATGTATGGAGATTTAGAGGTAAACAATTTGACCCTATTGAACCATTGTTTCATAGTTTAGTTATGAATCTGACAAGATTTAACTCTTATCGTATTCCAGGTGACGCTTCTCGAGACTACCGTACTCGCCCATTACACGATGCGAACGATGCGATTGAGTATGATTGGAGAGGGTGAATCTCGAGAGGTACTGTAGCTTGCACAATTTATCACTAACTAACTTTATTTCTTCTCAGATTCGTCATCTACAGTACACCGCATGGCCTGACCATGGTGTACCTGATCATCCAACTCCATTCTTAGTATTCTTGAAGAGAGTCAAGACACTGAATCCACCCGATGCTGGACCCATCATCTCACATTGCAGGTAATTAAAAGTTTCAATCATA
Source organism: Parapristionchus giblindavisi (assembly GCA_943737045.1). Classification (NCBI taxonomy): domain Eukaryota; kingdom Metazoa; phylum Nematoda; class Chromadorea; order Rhabditida; family Diplogasteridae; genus Parapristionchus; species Parapristionchus giblindavisi. The sequence continues at coordinate 253,555 of CALSFV010000377.1, read as the reverse complement.
GAATAATCAATAAGTGATTAGCGTAATCACCAAATTATCGATTAATTCTAGTGCTGGAATTGGACGAACCGGAGCTTTCATTGTGATCGATGTTATGTTAGAACGACTTCGATATGAGCATACGGTTGACATATTTGGATGTGTTACGGCACTACGTAGTCAGAGGACTTACATGGTACAGGTACGGTAACACCACAATTGTTTGAGATCATGAACTATATTTTTTCATTGTGTGTGTACTGTAGCTTTGAATCACGAACTGATTTTATTTTCAGATTGACGATCAGTACATGTTCATTCACGATGCCGTGCTTGATGCAGTGACTTCCGGTTCGACTGAGGTGCAGTAGTCTCATTTCTTATTTCAAATCAAATCTATGATGTGCAGGTTCCCGCTAAACGTCTTCAACACCATATGAGCACACACGCCAATGTCACTCACGACGGAATGAGCTCACTCGAAGCCGAATTTAGGGTACGATACATTTTGATTACTGTACATCGAGCATTTTCAATCAATCAATAATTACAGATGTTGAACACTTTCCGTGTGAGAGACGGCCGTTGCATCGAAGCCAATCAACCAGTGAATCGATACAAGAATCGATCAATGACTGTGGTACCATATGATATCAACAGGTGAGTACGGTAGTTCAATTGAGCAATCATAGTTCATTGCGTATGATGATTACTGTAATCTTCACTTGCAGAGTCGTTCTCTCAACCGTACCAGGCGTTGACGGTTCCGACTACATTAATGCCTCATGGATCGATGGCTATCGGTAAGTGTTACGGTAGCGGGATGATTACGGTAGATTTGGACAATTATTGATTTATTGATTGTTACAGGGAACGAAATGCATATATCGCTACACAAGCTCCTTCCGATCCAACAATCACTGATTTCTGGAGGATGATATGGGAGAATGAAGCAGGCATCATTGTTGTCTTGAAGATGAGTTACGAAGGCAATGGACGGGTAAGCAACCAAAGACCAAAGATCAAAGATCAAAAATCAATTAAAATGTTTCAGGAGCACGCTCAATCTCGTCTTGAGTATTGGCCTTCTGAGGCTGGAGTTCAATTCGGAAGTCTTGTTGTCGAACCAATTGCTGAATACAACATGCCTCAATATATCCTGAGAGAGTTCAAGATTTCCGATCTTCAGGTGAGAGAGAGAATCAAGATCAAAGATCAAAGATTAATGCACTGTTACATTTGCGTTACGTGTCTACGCCGTAACCCCCTCCGTCGCGTCGGACAGGCGGCGGAGGGGGTTACGGCGCAGACACGTAAGGCAAATGTAACAGTGCATAACGAATCATACATTATAGTCATCGCTTTCTCGAACGGTTCGACATTTTGAATACATCGACTGGCCAGAGCTCAGTCTTGCACCGAAGTCTGCTGAATATTTCATCGATTTCATTCAGCAGGTATGATATTAGTGATTACACTTTTTCCAGTTTCAAGTTACTAGTTAGAATCGATCGATAATTTCAAAGTGTTCCTAATCAATATTCCCTCTTTAGGTTCATAAAACAAAGTGTCAATTCGGAGTGGATGGTCCTATTGTTGTTCATTGTTCAACTGGTGCTGGTCGTACTGGAGTATTCATCGCTCTCGCACATATTATCGATCGGATACGACTAGAACATGTTGTGGATGTCTTCACTACGGTATGTACACTACTTATTCTTATCGTGAACTAACTTTATAACCTTATTGATTTAAGGTGAAAGTATTACGAACGGAACGACAAGGAATGGTACAAGAACGAGATCAATATCAATTCCTTTACATTGCTGCACGTGAATTTCTAACTTCAATTTAATTGAAACCTATTCTAAATGTATTCTGTACTTACTGTAACCCTCTCATTGTTGCTTGCATAGAGTTTTCGTCAAATTCGAAAACGGGTATCCTATGTCCCTCCTCTATCCCTTTTTCCTAATTACTATTATTGAATTATATATCTAGTCGTTTCCTAGCTTGTGCCTCCAATCAATAAATCTCCAATCAATCAATAATTCGGTAGCTATTCTAACCTCTCCATTCATAATCATAGCAAAGTCCTCATAATCCTCTCTCATCCAGCTGTGTTTATGTCTATTTCTCAACTGCCGTTTTATCCCATCCCCGCCCACTCACATATTCTCCCCCTGTTAGTCCCTTTCCGAATGCTGCTCCGTCTTCATCTCTTATCTCAGTGATCTACGGGTAAACACTATCACAGTATGTTTCTTCTTACCCTCCATCCCAATTGATCCTTCACTCTTTTCGTTTATCCGATCAATAATTGTGATTTCGATTGTAATAATAACCAATCAGTACTACGACCCACTCATATTGCCTCAGATATTATCTGTATTTCGATAACGTATTATGTTTATTGATTGGTTCCCCTAATAAGCATGAAATGCTAACTTTACCATTAGCCATCCGATTTGTGACCATTTTCTATGTTTTCATCTTCTTTCGAAAAAATTGCTCATAAACGTGTTCATTTCCATTCGTTGAGATAAATTTATATTGAATATAACATCATGTTGTTGGTCTTTTGAATACATAATAAAATTATACTCGATACAATAGACCTTTCATAAAAGGTGTGCCTTCTTGAAGCAATTCTATTAAAACATTAGAATGGTGAAATTAATAACGTTTCTTATGCTGCAAAGCCACTTCAGAACCGTTAAAGAATGGTGAATAAGAGTTCAATGATTGGCTGCCACAACAATGGACAAACGGATGAACCTTTGTTTTTGTTAAAATGATGCAATTGGTAAATTGACTAACAAGTATGTAAGAAAATGTGTACTTGGAGACCGACCACAGATCAAACTAGAATACGTTATGCACAGAAGGAAATGATTGTAACTATATGTTTCTATTGATGAAAATATGCGAACTAATACTTAACTAAGTAGAATTCTTATTCCAATTAGGCTTCCTAAAACACGTTTGAGAACCGACGTTCCCTATAAACAATAAACTACCTATGTAGAACGAAGTAGTAACATAAAATGATACAGGAATCAAGATAGGAAACAAGTATGAAGTGACATTCGAGAAGACAAAGCGTAAGCTTTTCCCTCCCTTATGTACTATATAAGGAAGAAGTGAACAAGTAATTAGTATCATATCTTCCTTTTCATTTCCATCTCAATTACAATGGAAACAAAGGATCTTTATGTCGAGGAACGAGCGTTACGGTACAATATTCACTTATTTTATGACAACTTGAAATATAATTTTACCTTTAATATTACATAAATGAAACAATTGATAGAACATCAACGTAACTATTAAAACAACACAACTATTTCAGTCGTCTAGCCTTCTTTTCTGTAACCGTATCAACAATATCTATAATCGTTGCGATAATCGCCATTCCTATGTGTTACAACTACATGACTGTAAGTTCTCAATGAGTATTGTAACATATTGTCTTTCATATTCTTATTTATAGCACATCCATTCAAACATTCAAGATGAAGTCGATTTCTGTATGCAACGATCTACAGGTCTATGGAGACAATTCAATAATGTAAGTCGAATCAAAGGATTTCATCTACAGATCTCCTCGAATCCCTATTATTTCAGTTCGAGAGTACACGACCTTCTCGTATGCGTCGTCAAGCTTCTCATTTCTTCGATGAAAGACAACTTCAAGATAATGAACCATTGAGAAGATTCAAAGCTCGTGCAGCTGGAACTTTCGATGCTGCTGCAGTTCGAGCATCTCGTGCAGGATATGATGCTGGAGGAGCTGCATCAGCTGGAGGAGGAGGAGGAGGATATGCTGGAGGTGCTGCAGCTGGTGGAGGTGCAGCTGTTGCTGGAGGTGGAGGAGGAGGAGGTGGATCTTGCTGTTCTTGCGGTATGGGAGCTGCTGGACCCGCAGGCCCTCCCGGCACCGATGGAGCACCCGGAAACGATGGATCAGCAGGAGCTCCTGGAGCTCCCGGAGAGAATGCTGTTGCTGCGAGCGCCATGCCTGCTGATGCATTCTGTTTCGACTGTCCTCCTGGACCTGCTGGACCAGCTGGAAACGCCGGACCCTCCGGGCCCGCTGGAAACCCTGGAGCACCTGGCAACGATGCTTCTGGAGGAGGTCCTGGACCAGCTGGACCTCCCGGACCACCAGGACCTGCTGGAAACCCTGGATCAGCAGGAGCTCCCGGAGGACCTGGACCTGCAGGACAAACAATTGAAATGCCCGGAGGACCTGGTCCCGCCGGTCCTCCCGGTCCAGCTGGACCTCCAGGACCCGCTGGTAATCCAGGAGCTGCAGGAAACTCGCAACCCGGACCTCCTGGACCCGCCGGAGATGCGGGACCAGATGGAGCACCTGGAAACCCTGGCGCACCTGGCAATGCTGGCAACCATGGAGGATCAGGATCTGGGGGAGGATGCGACCATTGTCCACCACCTAGAACCGCTCCTGGTTATTAGATTGGAATTGATTGAACAGCATGTGGCTTCGGATGGCATCGATGTTGTTATTTGATAAATTATTTTTATTTTCCCTATTAAACGTAACGCATTACAGTGGTAGCCAGTAGGATATCATATTTTGTTTTTTTTTCTATAAGTTTTCTTGTATTTAACACCTGGAAATTTGTATATAGTGTACTCATGCATGTTTCACAATCTATACCGAGATATGGGGTCGGTTTTAGAATTTAGACGGCTTCCAGGCTACAGTATCTCAAAATGATTCCTCATTTTACTTAAGAAGTTACTTCTCCTCTAATTCTTAAAGAAGGATACCCTTGAATTGGCATGTCTGACTCCCGCAACGATTAACACGGAACAGAATGCTAATTTTGTATATAAATTAGTGAGCGGGATAGAGTCAAGTATGCAAATCAAACAGGAACTCTCTACTTGCCTTAAAGGTGGTGTCCGGGCAAAATTTTCGTGAACAAACTGTGAAGACAGAAAGATAGTAAAAGTTATTCTGCATACCTTACATAAATTAGTTTATGCTAATTTAGCTTATTGATCGCTAGAATCATTAATGAATCCATGCTTGATGTACAGGCAAGGGCGCGAAATTATGAAAATAGGAAAGCTCAGCAATAGGTTTCGAACCCGCGACGTTACGCTTACTAGTGAGCACTTTTGCCACTGCGCTACGGGATTGATGAATGGTCGTGCTAATTTCTTGCATATCACTTGCCCATTGCATAATAGATATGTTATATATTTGCATAGACATTCGCTGGCCTCCATCTTTAAAAGTAGAACTTTCAATGCTCATGACAAGCTTCAAAAATATCATCAAGCAATATGAAATATGTCGATCGGATCGTGTGATAAATCTCTTGTTACGAAAAAAATCGAGGGTCTCCATTTTTAAACGTATTCATTAAGACACCGGCTCATTGTCAGTAAAAATAAGATTGTAAGATTCGAGTGTTGCAACATGTTGAGCCAGTGACCCCGGACATCGACCTCACCGATCTGGCTCAAATTTTTTTATGGATACCCCCATGGGCCCCCATCACAAAATGGGCATTCATTTGGGTTGATTCCTTGAAACACAGATGTGGTGGGTTTTCGAAATTTGAAAACTCGATTTTCACCAAACAAAAATGGAGCGACCTAGGACCAATGTTAGTGTCGATTAATTATAAGTATAAATAAACAACAAAAACTGGATATACGACGGTCCGGAGATCCGATCGAATACTGATTTTTTTACCTTCTCAAAGCATTCTAAAATTAATTAAAATTTTAAAACAAAAAAGTGCAGTCCAATTTTTGCCTCTTCTTATAGAGCAAAAAAATCCGCGTCGAATAAGTGAAAAAATTAAAAAATCGAAAGGTACTCATATTGAAGAGCTCGTCGAGTGGAACAACTTTCATGTTGAACGTTTTGGCTGAAACTCATGTGCAAGATAAATACATGAATTAAGATTTAATGGATCTTAATCGTTTAGATTGCTTGTATCTTGAGAACAAACGACTTTCATAGAATACTACCAACAGAAAAAATGACGTACTCGACGAGTTCTTTAAAATAAGCATGGCAAGGTTTCGACAACTTTTTTCAAGACCACTTTCCAGGCCATATTTTTCAGCATCGGGGTCTACAATTTTTTTCGTGAAACAACAAAGTAAGTATGGATTTTTGCGTTCTACAATCACTTTGTGCACAAAAAATATTTTACTTTCGTTTTACTCAAAATTGGGCGAACAACCATGTGAATTAATTAAACTCATGCAGTTCTCTTGTACATGAGTTTCAAACAAAATGTTCAACATGAAAGTTGTTCTACTCGACGAGCTCTTCAATATGAGTACAAATATGAGGGGTTTTGAAAACAAAAATATTTTCGGGTCATCTTCAGGTCCATTTTTCTCAAAATAGTTACCTTTCGTTTTTTTAAAAAATTTTTACACTCATTCGACGCAGAATTATTTGCTCTATAAGAAGAGGCAAAAATTGGACTGCACATTTTTGTTTTTAAAATATTTTATTTTCGTTTTACTCAAAAAAAAGTAGGAAAACGTGAGAAACACTCTTGTACCTGAGTTTCAGACAAAACGTTCAACATGAAAGTTGTTCCACTCGACGAGCTATTCAATATGAGTACAAAAATGAGGGGGTTTGAAACAAAAAATATTTTCGGGTCATCTTCAGGTCCATTTTTCTCAAAATAGGTACTTTTCGATTTTTTATATTTTTTCACTTATTCGACGCGGATTTTTTTGCTTTATAAGAAGAGGCAAAAATTGGACTGCACTTTTTTGTTTTAAATTTTAATTAATTTTAGAATGTTTTGAAAAAGTTAAAAAATCAGTTTGCGATCGGATCTCCGGACCGTCGTATATCCAATTTTTGTTGTTTATTTATACTTATAATTAATCGACACTAACATTGGTCCTAGGTCGCTCCATTTTTGTTTGGTGAAAATCGAGTTTTCAAATTTCGAAAACCCACCACATCTGTGTTTCAAGGAATCAACCCAAATGAATACCCATTTTGTGATGGGGGCCCATGGGGGTATCCATAAAAAGATTTTGAGCCAAATCGGTGAGATCGTCCGGCACTTCCTGGAATATCACTGAGCCGGTGTCTTAAGTTTTTTTTCTCGTTTTTTTCCATGAATACATTATAAAAAATCAATTAAGCATATTTATTAGTAATATTCAACACGTTGGCAGTCAAAATAATTGATTAAATCATTGACAAAGTGAAATACTCGCTGGGGTGATGTCTGGGCAACAATTCAGTTTAAATTATTAAATAGATTAAATCAACAAAAAAAAATTTTTGTACTTAAAGGTGGGGTTATTGATCGCTAGAAACATAAATGAACTATCAAGCCGGTACAGGGAAGGGCGCGCTTTTTGAAAATTGAGTAAATTCGGCAATAGGTTTCGCACTTGCGTCAAACGGGTAAAGAGTCTGAACGTTTGCTACTGCACTATGGGACATGTGAGCACTTGTGCTAACTCTTCGCATATCGCCTTGCTTTCCCACAAGAGGGGTGTAGTGATTCACATGAACATTCGAGGGCCACCATCTTTAAATAGTTTCCGTAGTTCAGACTGATCTAACAAAGTACGGCAGGAGCGAACGATAGCCGTTGCGATCATGATTCCATTGATTCGCTGCAGAGGGCATAATCCGAGTTCCTGTGCACCATGACACTTCTGTCTACGTGACTATCCTAGGGGAGTTTTTGGGTTCTCAAAAACCCAAAAAAACAAAACAAAAAATACCAAACAAAATATCCCAACCCTGGTGCACAGGAACTCAAAGATGCACAGGAACTCATTTATGAAGTTTTTTTCAAATACCGTTCACAGAGAGAGTAAATTGGCCCAATTAGGGCATCAATTTCCCATCTTTCCTTACTTGTGTGCACGATTTGTCCACATTCTGGCAAATGGTAGTCGAAAAACAAAAACAAAAACAGCTATTTGTCACATACAGGGAAGCATTTGCCAGGATAATGGAAAATCGTTCGCAAACTATCCCTACTCGGACAAATTTAATCTCTGTGTACATATATACGGCCGAAGATTTCGAGATCGGACTTTGGTATCTCGGAGTTGGATTTAGTCAACTGAAATCGGTATCGTTTCGATTCTATAGTTTTACAATTTGGTGTTTTTCGCTGGCGCCTAGATAAAAATGTATGCGAAATTGGTTTTACCACAAAACTAATAAAAACATTAAGAAAACAAGGCAAATCAAAGATTTATGACATTTTCTGTTTTTTTTCTGAATTTTCTGTTTTTTCTGCTTTTTGAAAACAGAAATTTCTGTTTTCTGATTTCAGAAAAAAATAATTTTCTGTCCCAGCCCTGAACATGAAAGTTGTTCCACTCGACGAGCTCTTCAATATGAGTACCTTTCGATTTTTTAATTTTTTCACTTATTCGACGCGGATTTTTTTGCTCTATAAGAAGAGGCAAAAATTGGACTGCACTTTTTTGTTTTAAAATTTTAATTAATTTTAGAATGCTTTGAGAAGGTAAAAAAATCAGTATTCGATCGGATCTCCGGACCGTCGTATATCCAGTTTTTGTTGTTTATTTATACTTATAATTAATCGACACTAACATTGGTCCTAGGTCGCTCCATTTTTGTTTGGTGAAAATCGAGTTTTCAAATTTCGAAAACCCACCACATCTGTGTTTCAAGGAATCAACCCAAATGAATGCCCATTTTGTGATGGGGGCCCATGGGGGTATCCATAAAAAAATTTGAGCCAGATCGGTGAGGTCGATGTCCGGGGTCACTGGCTCAACATGTTGCAACACTCGAATCTTACAATCTTATTTTTACTGACAATGAGCCGGTGTCTTAATGAATACGTTTAAAAATGGAGACCCTCGATTTTTTTCGTAACAAGAGATTTATCACACGATCCGATCGACATATTTCATATTGCTTGATGATATTTTTGAAGCTTGTCATGAGCATTGAAAGTTCTACTTTTAAAGATGGAGGCCAGCGAATGTCTATGCAAATATATAACATATCTATTATGCAATGGGCAAGTGATATGCAAGAAATTAGCACGACCATTCATCAATCCCGTAGCGCAGTGGCAAAAGTGCTCACTAGTAAGCGTAACGTCGCGGGTTCGAAACCTATTGCTGAGCTTTCCTATTTTCATAATTTCGCGCCCTTGCCTGTACATCAAGCATGGATTCATTAATGATTCTAGCGATCAATAAGCTAAATTAGCATAAACTAATTTATGTAAGGTATGCAGAATAACTTTTACTATCTTTCTGTCTTCACAGTTTGTTCACGAAAATTTTGCCCGGACACCACCTTTAAGGCAAGTAGAGAGTTCCTGTTTGATTTGCATACTTGACTCTATCCCGCTCACTAATTTATATACAAAATTAGCATTCTGTTCCGTGTTAATCGTTGCGGGAGTCAGACATGCCAATTCAAGGGTATCCTTCTTTAAGAATTAGAGGAGAAGTAACTTCTTAAGTAAAATGAGGAATCATTTTGAGATACTGTAGCCTGGAAGCCGTCTAAATTCTAAAACCGACCCCATATCTCGGTATAGATTGTGAAACATGCATGAGTACACTATATACAAATTTCCAGGTGTTAAATACAAGAAAACTTATAGAAAAAAAAACAAAATATGATATCCTACTGGCTACCACTGTAATGCGTTACGTTTAATAGGGAAAATAAAAATAATTTATCAAATAACAACATCGATGCCATCCGAAGCCACATGCTGTTCAATCAATTCCAATCTAATAACCAGGAGCGGTTCTAGGTGGTGGACAATGGTCGCATCCTCCCCCAGATCCTGATCCTCCATGGTTGCCAGCATTGCCAGGTGCGCCAGGGTTTCCAGGTGCTCCATCTGGTCCCGCATCTCCGGCGGGTCCAGGAGGTCCGGGTTGCGAGTTTCCTGCAGCTCCTGGATTACCAGCGGGTCCTGGAGGTCCAGCTGGACCGGGAGGACCGGCGGGACCAGGTCCTCCGGGCATTTCAATTGTTTGTCCTGCAGGTCCAGGTCCTCCGGGAGCTCCTGCTGATCCAGGGTTTCCAGCAGGTCCTGGTGGTCCGGGAGGTCCAGCTGGTCCAGGACCTCCTCCAGAAGCATCGTTGCCAGGTGCTCCAGGGTTTCCAGCGGGCCCGGAGGGTCCGGCGTTTCCAGCTGGTCCAGCAGGTCCAGGAGGACAGTCGAAACAGAATGCATCAGCAGGCATGGCGCTCGCAGCAACAGCATTCTCTCCGGGAGCTCCAGGAGCTCCTGCTGATCCATCGTTTCCGGGTGCTCCATCGGTGCCGGGAGGGCCTGCGGGTCCAGCAGCTCCCATACCGCAAGAACAGCAAGATCCACCTCCTCCTCCTCCACCTCCAGCAACAGCTGCACCTCCACCAGCTGCAGCACCTCCAGCATATCCTCCTCCTCCTCCTCCTCCAGCTGATGCAGCTCCTCCAGCATCATATCCTGCACGAGATGCTCGAACTGCAGCAGCATCGAAAGTTCCAGCTGCACGAGCTTTGAATCTTCTCGATGGTTCATTATCTTGAAGTTGTCTTTCATCGAAGAAATGAGAAGCTTGACGACGCATACGAGAAGGTCGTGTACTCTCGAACTGAAATAATATGGATTCGAGGAGATCTGTAGATGAAATCCTTTGATTCGACTTACATTATTGAATTGTCTCCATAGACCTGTAGATCGTTGCATACAGAAATCGACTTCATCTTGAATGTTTGAATGGATGTGCTATAAATAAGAATATGAAAGACAATATGTTACAATACTCATTGAGAACTTACAGTCATGTAGTTGTAACACATAGGAATGGCGATTATCGCAACGATTATAGATATTGTTGATACGGTTACAGAAAAGAAGGCTAGACGACTGAAATAGTTGTGTTGTTTTAATAGTTACGTTGATGTTCTATCAATTGTTTCATTTATGTAATATTAAAGGTAAAATTATATTTCAAGTTGTCATAAAATAAGTGAATATTGTACCGTAACGCTCGTTCCTCGACATAAAGATCCTTTGTTTCCATTGTAATTGAGATGGAAATGAAAAGGAAGATATGATACTAATTACTTGTTCACTTCTTCCTTATATAGTACATAAGGGAGGGAAAAGCTTACGCTTTGTCTTCTCGAATGTCACTTCATACTTGTTTCCTATCTTGATTCCTGTATCATTTTATGTTACTACTTCGTTCTACATAGGTAGTTTATTGTTTATAGGGAACGTCGGTTCTCAAACGTGTTTTAGGAAGCCTAATTGGAATAAGAATTCTACTTAGTTAAGTATTAGTTCGCATATTTTCATCAATAGAAACATATAGTTACAATCATTTCCTTCTGTGCATAAGGTATTCTAGTTTGATCTGTGGTCGGTCTCCAAGTACACATTTTCTTACATACTTGTTAGTCAATTTACCAATTGCATCATTTTAACAAAAACAAAGGTTCATCCGTTTGTCCATTGTTGTGGCAGCCAATCATTGAACTCTTATTCACCATTCTTTAACGGTTCTGAAGTGGCTTTGCAGCATAAGAAACGTTATTAATTTCACCATTCTAATGTTTTAATAGAATTGCTTCAAGAAGGCACACCTTTTATGAAAGGTCTATTGTATCGAGTATAATTTTATTATGTATTCAAAAGACCAACAACATGATGTTCAATATAAATTTATCTCAACGAATGGAAATGAACACGTTTATGAGCAATTTTTTCGAAAGAAGATGAAAACATAGAAAATGGTCACAAATCGGATGGCTAATGGTAAAGTTAGCATTTCATGCTTATTAGGGGAACCAATCAATAAACATAATACGTTATCGAAATACAGATAATATCTGAGGCAATATGAGTGGGTCGTAGTACTGATTGGTTATTATTACAATCGAAATCACAATTATTGATCGGATAAACGAAAAGAGTGAAGGATCAATTGGGATGGAGGGTAAGAAGAAACATACTGTGATAGTGTTTACCCGTAGATCACTGAGATAAGAGATGAAGACGGAGCAGCATTCGGAAAGGGACTAACAGGGGGAGAATATGTGAGTGGGCGGGGATGGGATAAAAACGGCAGTTGAGAAATAGACATAAACACAGCTGGATGAGAGAGGATTATGAGGACTTTGCTATGATTATGAATGGAGAGGTTAGAATAGCTACCGAATTATTGATTGATTGGAGATTTATTGATTGGAGGCACAAGCTAGGAAACGACTAGATATATAATTCAATAATAGTAGTTAGGAAAAAGGGATAGAGGGGGGACATAGGATACCCGTTTTCGAATTTGACGAAAACTCTATGCAAGCAACAATGAGAGGGTTACAGTAAGTACAGAATACATTTAGAATAGGTTTCAATTAAATTGAAGTTAGAAATTCACGTGCAGCAATGTAAAGGAATTGATATTGATCTCGTTCTTGTACCATTCCTTGTCGTTCCGTTCGTAATACTTTCACCTTAAATCAATAAGGTTATAAAGTTAGTTCACGATAAGAATAAGTAGTGTACATACCGTAGTGAAGACATCCACAACATGTTCTAGTCGTATCCGATCGATAATATGTGCGAGAGCGATGAATACTCCAGTACGACCAGCACCAGTTGAACAATGAACAACAATAGGACCATCCACTCCGAATTGACACTTTGTTTTATGAACCTAAAGAGGGAATATTGATTAGGAACACTTTGAAATTATCGATCGATTCTAACTAGTAACTTGAAACTGGAAAAAGTGTAATCACTAATATCATACCTGCTGAATGAAATCGATGAAATATTCAGCAGACTTCGGTGCAAGACTGAGCTCTGGCCAGTCGATGTATTCAAAATGTCGAACCGTTCGAGAAAGCGATGACTATAATGTATGATTCGTTATGCACTGTTACATTTGCCTTACGTGTCTGCGCCGTAACCCCCTCCGCCGCCTGTCCGACGCGACGGAGGGGGTTACGGCGTAGACACGTAACGCAAATGTAACAGTGCATTAATCTTTGATCTTTGATCTTGATTCTCTCTCTCACCTGAAGATCGGAAATCTTGAACTCTCTCAGGATATATTGAGGCATGTTGTATTCAGCAATTGGTTCGACAACAAGACTTCCGAATTGAACTCCAGGTTCAGAAGGCCAATACTCAAGACGAGATTGAGCGTGCTCCTGAAACATTTTAATTGATTTTTGATCTTTGATCTTTGGTCTTTGGTTGCTTACCCGTCCATTGCCTTCGTGATAAATTATTTTATTTTACCGTGGAACGTAACGCATCATAATACTTCAAGTTTTAATACATTGTATCATTGTAAAGTTCAGACCGTTCTATTGGTTGTTAATATTTATGATCAGTTTTGTGTTCTTGTTAACAAGAGATCAACTATTTTAACTATTTCGAATCGAAATTTTTGGATACCAGCTGCCTTTAAAGGTGGAGTCCCTCGAATATTTTCGTAAAAACTGTCAAAACAGAAAGGTAGCAAAAGTTATTCTACCTACCATACACTATTTATTTTATGATGATTCACAATCAGCCTTTTGATCGCTAGAAACATGAATGAACCATCAGGCTGTGCAAGGAAATTCGCGCTTTTTGAAAATTGAAGAAATTCGGCAATAGGATTTGAACTTGCGACAAATGTTTGCGACTCTGAACGTTTGCCACTGCGATATGGGATAGATGAGTGGTTGCGCTAACTACTCGCATATCACTAGGTATTTGCACAAGAGATATGTGAGGGATTTGCATGAACATTCTTGGGTCTCCACCTTTAAAACCCTTAACGTTAAATCCCTTTCCCCTGACCTTCAGGCAATTAAAAGTTTTGAATTTTAGATGCACTCACACTTCTCAAATCTAACGAAACAAGTCCAGTCAAGCCGCTTCGAATGACATATCCGGGTCGCAAAAACGAAATATTCTACCCCCTCTCGACTCTGATATTTCAAAACTTTAAGTCTACATCGTCACTGACTTGAAGTTTACTTTAAGTAAACTTTAAGTGAGTGACGTCACTTTCTCACTTTAAGTAGACTTGCGTCTCACTTTAAGTACACTTACATAGTGACGTCACACTTTAAGTACACTTACGTTTCACTTGAAGTAGACTTACAAGTCTACTTAAAGTGTAAGTGTAAGTAGTCTTTAAGTTTTGAAATACCAGAGGATTGCCTTTCCACTATCTAAACAGTTTATCCGTCTGATTTTCGCTTAGTTATGTTATATTATAATAATAAATTTTATCTGACCTCGGGGGGTATTTTAAGATTCATAATTAAATGTTTAAACAATATGATAAAGTCAGGAGGTAAGAAAGAAGGCTACGATTACTAGATCGTAGCATACAATACTTATGAGTTACGAATATAAGACTTAAATACATTGGCACTATGGGTACAAACAACACTATTGTCAAGATTATTCCATTTTTGAACAATACGATTTGTCAAAAAAGATGAGAACTTTTTTGTGTGAGATCTGTGGGTTCTTAAATATAAATTATGTCTACGTGAAGTGTTGGTAATATTAGGAAATAGAAAAAGTTTACGGGCATCAAGGTCAAGATGTGAGTGGATTACATTGTACGTGAATATGAGGTCATTCTGATCTCGGCGGGAGTGAAGTGAAGGGAGCTTGAGGTGTTGTATGCGCTCCAGGTAAGGTCGATATGACAGATTACACTTGCTGAACACGAGCCTGGAAAATCGATGAAGGACGGACTCGATACGTGCAATAAGGGATATTGATTGAGGAGACCAAAGTTCACTGCAGTACTCTAAAATAGGACGGACATATGTTGTAAAGAGACGGGCATACACATTTATACTACGGGACTTAAACGATCGATGAATAAACGCACAACGTGCTGATGCCTTTGTTACTATATTTTCAATGTGATCATTGAATTCTAGCTTGTTGTTGTAGGTTATCCCGAGATCCTTGATTTTGTCAACTACTGGTAGGGTGCAGTTACCGATAAAGAACGAGACATCAGGATGATTTCGACCGAGATGCATAACAACTGTTTTAGTAGGGGACATGGATAATCCCCATGTGTTAGACCATTGATTAATGCGATCCAGTGATTCTTGCAATAAGGACGTGTTAGATACGGTATACAACTTAATGTCATCTGCGTAAATGGCACAGCGAGAGTGGAGAGGTAGAATAGAAGGGATATCACTAATGTACAACGAGAATAAGAGTGGACCAAGAACTGATCCTTGGGGTACTCCGCTATTAACTGAAAATGGACGGGAAAGGGACTGACCAACAAGTACAGATTGTGTTCGTGCATTTAAGAAAGATACAATCCATCTAAGTAAACATCCTTTAATGCCATTCTTTTCGCATTTATATGCGAGGAGGTTAAGTGGGATGCAATCAAAGGCTTTAGAAAAATCAATGAATGCACATGAAATGAACTGCTTTTCGTTCAATGTTTTGTGCCACTCATCAAAAGTGGAAATTAGACAAGTATTACATGAGCGTTTCATGCGAAATCCATGTTGTTCATTGGGCATTAGATTGTTATTAGATAGAAAAATTGTTAATTCCTTGCATACAATTCGTTCCATAACTTTGGAAATGGCGCATGTGAGGCTAATCGGACGATAATTAGACAATTCGTGCTTCTTACCTTTTCTTTTGTATACTGGTTTAACATATGCTGTCAGCCAGATAGATGGACACTGAGACAAAAGAAGGAAACGATTGAATAATATCGAGAGTGGGATAGCAATTTGGTGGGATGTATTAGTTAGGAAGATATACGGTATCTGGTCAGGCGATGTTGAATTCCTGTTAGGTAGTTTCTTGATTACAGTTGTGATAGATGTGGGTGAAAAATCGATGAAATCGATAGACCGATCTGTTCGTGCATCGTACTTATCGGGAATAGTATATGAAGTGTTATTAAATGAGCATGCAAAACTGTCAGCAAATGCTTGTGCCTTACCCTCATCAGTAATAATGGCGGTCCCATCAATCCCGGTGAGAGATTCAATAGTAGATTGAGTGTCCTTTATCCTATCACCCGCGAATCGATAAAAAGCCTTAAGGTTAGGTCGGTTCAGTAATGATCGTTCTCGTGCACGTCTTGTCTTGTTAATCGATAGTCGAAATCTCTTATTCATGCGGAGAAAAGGCGAGAGTCCTATTCTGTACCTCTTTCGATATAGGATTCTGCTTCTGCGAAGTAAATTTAAAGATGAGGATGAGAGGTGTGATATATGAGTATGAAGTTTGCGGAGCGGAACAAATTGCTCTATGATAGAGTGAATTGAATCGGTGAAAATAGAATAGAGAGTGTCAGCGTCTTGACTGCAATGAGCGAAGAGGGAATACCAATCAATGGAGGCTATTGCGCACTGAACAGCTGTCCAATCTGTTTTACTGTAGTCACGGTCTAGACGTGGCGGTGTCTTTGGCAAGGCAGAATTGATATTGAGTGAGATAAGTGAATGATCAAGCTTTGGCAGAGGCGGTAGTACTCTACAAGAAGAGATTACAGATGGATGAGTGGTCAGAACAAGGTCTAATATATTGTTGCCACGTGTAGGTGATAGGACACATTGAAAGAGCGATAGAGACCGAGCGAAAGAGAGAAGAATTGATGAATGATGATTGGCAGAAGTGTGAGATTCCATTTGGGACCAATCGATTTCCTTACAGTTAAAGTCTCCCATAATAATAACTGGGAGATTAGATTTGCATATGATATCATGAATAAAAGAAAGACAATTTGAGAAATCGATTGATCTGCATGATGGACTACGGTAGACAACAAATATCTGAATTTTGAGATTTTGCGGGAGATATACCAGCGCACCTAAGGCTTGACACAAAGAAGAGAAGGATTGAGAGAAAATAGACGTAGATGGAATAGAAGAATGTGATAAGAGTGCTATTCCACCTCCATTGCAATCACGATCACAACGGAAAATGGAATATCTAGACATAGCCAACATAGAATCAGATATAGTAGAAGGGGATGCCCATGTTTCTGTTAGAGCAACGATAGAATAGTTCATAGTGGAGAAGAAATCATCAAGATAAGTGAGTTTGTGCCCAATTGACCTAGTATTAAGTAAACAAAGTGAGGTATGGTTAGAAGAGATATGAGAAGAGATTAAGCAATTAGGCGAATTATTTTCTGAGAAAGATAAAGAGCAAGTTAGATCACCAGATGGATGTGCCTGATTATAATAATCCTAGTGAACGGAAAGAATGGAATCACCATTCAGGTCATCATCGCCCATTCCGTCACTCTCATTCTCAGTATCATGGTTCGGTGGTACTTTCACAACCTGTTCAGCCTTTCGACTAGATCTAGTCTTCTTGTTATCAGGCGAGGGCTTGTCATTGGTGCCTCGCTGTCTTTTACGAGAGTCACCTCTGCCCGTCGTATTACTGGCTGTAGTACCACCACGACCAAGTCCTCTTCCACGAAGAGTACCACGAGAACGAGTGACGGAGACTGAGCTAGGCTGTCCACCAGAGTTAGCAAGAGGAGGATATTCATCCATAGATGGAACAGACGGATTGGGCAAGGGTGCTCCGCCCCTTTGATCTTTGGTTTTGCTCTGTTCTAGTGCAGCCTTAGATCTTGGGGGTAGAGCACGGGGAACACTCAGTCGTACAATCTGGAGATCTCTGACCAGATACTCCAGTTGCCCTGCCTGAGCGTTCTTAATACCTGCTTCCTTTCGTAGTGTGCGGTCCAATTGTAGCTGCTCCTGCGTATAGTCGGGTCGTAAGTAGCTGTGAGGAGAACCTGATAGTCTGCATACTCTCATCTTTCGACCTGCCTTGATGAATCTTTCCTGTAGTGAATGATTAGGCAATTGTACTTTAATCACTCTATCATGAGTGCTACCAGGCTTCTTTTCCTTAGGATGCCTATGAAACGAGATGGCATCTCGTATAGATAATAGCTCAGGATCATTGATTGATTCGAGCACCCGATCGATAAACTCAAGATCATACCGGTTAGTGTCATCAGTCGTACTCTGTTCTGGAACACCAACGAAGACAGCTCTCGTAGCTTTTTCCTTGATAACATCAGAGTTCGCTATTGTAGATGTAATCTGACTTTGATTAGATCTGACTTGGTTGATGAGAGTAGAGAGAGTTGATGTGATTGACTGGAGAGTCTGAGCAATCATACTATCACTCTCCCTACTCCTAGCCTCAACTGCTTCCATTCTCTTACCCAACAAACTCACAGTCTCCATCAACTGCTTCATGACTCCTCGATCCTCGGTTCTTTGCTCCTTCATTTCATTGATGAGGGAAAGAACAACATCATTTGATAGAGTAGACATTAAGACGGATCAATGTAAGAAGGAAGAGACTAGAGTGATGAGACGAGAGAGTGGAGAGACGCAAGAGGGGACGAACACAAGACAATAATGGACGGACACAGACACGTGTACACTCCAAGGAGTGTTTCAAAGATCGAGAGCTGACTCGAATCTTAGTATCAACCAAATCAATCAATCAATTATATTCCCTGTGATTTGGAATGTTAACCAACTATGAAAGTTGGCAACACACTTAACACGGGGTATAGTGAATGGGACTCGATTAGCCAGTCGATAGTACGAATGGCCACGAGTGGGACTATAGTTTGTCACCCTTGAACCCGAAACGGGCTGGGGAAATTGGGCAAATGTGAGATTGACGTAAGTTGGACAAATAGAGAGCTCGGGAGGACACAGCCTCACTCGAGATAGACAGAGAGGGTCTATGATAGACAGAGAGGGTCTATGATAGACAAATGTATTTAATTGTTTATTTATTCCCAGGAGCAGCGGCGTCTACTGGTGACTTATAAGTAATGTGAATTCGATGCGCTAATTATGAAAGAGAAATACATGTGATTTCAACTGTTTTAATACATAATCATAATCAAGAATAAAATAGTTTGTTTCAAATTTGTTTCCCTTCCCTCATTTCCCTGTAATCCGCACACCTTCTCACTTTCCTCTTGCGCTCTACAGCATTCTTTCGGTTCGTAAACAACCAATAGAACGATCTGAACTTTACAATGATACAATGTATTAAAACTTGAAGTATTATGATGCGTTACGTTCCACGGTAAAATAAAATAATTTATCAAAAAACTTCAATGTAAAAGTTCTGCTAAAACAATTCCAATCTAATAACCAGGAGCGGTTCTAGGTGGTGGACAATGGTCGCATCCTCCCCCAGATCCTGATCCTCCATGGTTTCCAGCATTGCCAGGTGCGCCAGGGTTTCCAGGTGCTCCATCTGGTCCCGCATCTCCGGCGGGTCCAGGAGGTCCGGGTTGCGAGTTTCCTGCAGCTCCTGGATTACCAGCGGGTCCTGGAGGTCCAGCTGGACCGGGAGGACCGGCGGGACCAGGTCCTCCGGGCATTTCAATTGTTTGTCCTGCAGGTCCAGGTCCTCCGGGAGCTCCTGCTGATCCAGGGTTTCCAGCAGGTCCTGGTGGTCCGGGAGGTCCAGCTGGTCCAGGACCTCCTCCAGAAGCATCGTTGCCAGGCGCTCCAGGGTTTCCAGCGGGCCCGGAGGGTCCGGCGTTTCCAGCTGGTCCAGCAGGTCCAGGAGGACAGTCGAAACAGAATGCATCAGCAGGCATGGCACTCGCAGCAACAGCATTCTCTCCGGGAGCTCCAGGAGCTCCTGCTGATCCATCGTTTCCGGGTGCTCCATCGGTGCCGGGAGGGCCTGCGGGTCCAGCAGCTCCCATACCGCAAGAACAGCAAGATCCACCTCCTCCTCCTCCACCTCCAGCAACAGCTGCACCTCCACCAGCTGCAGCACCTCCAGCATATCCTCCTCCTCCTCCTCCAGCTGATGCAGCTCCTCCAGCATCATATCCTGCACGAGATGCTCGAACTGCAGCAGCATCGAAAGTTCCAGCTGCACGAGCTTTGAATCTTCTCAATGGTTCATTATCTTGAAGTTGTCTTTCATCGAAGAAATGAGAAGCTTGACGACGCATACGAGAAGGTCGTGTACTCTCGAACTGAAATAATAGGGATTCGAGGAGATCTGTAGATGAAATCCTTTGATTCGACTTACATTATTGAATTGTCTCCATAGACCTGTAGATCGTTGCATACAGAAATCGACTTCATCTTGAATGTTTGAATGGATGTGCTATAAATAAGAATATGAAAGACAATATGTTACAATACTCATTGAGAACTTACAGTCATGTAGTTGTAACACATAGGAATGGCGATTATCGCAACGATTATAGATATTGTTGATACGGTTACAGAAAAGAAGGCTAGACGACTGAAATAGTTGTGTTGTTTTAATAGTTACGTTGATGTTCTATCAATTGTTTCATTTATGTAATATTAAAGGTAAAATTATATTTCGAGTTGTCATAAAATAAGTGAATATTGTACCGTAACGCTCGTTCCTCGACATAAAGATCCTTTGTTTCCATTGTAATTGAGATGGAAATGAAAAGGAAGATATGATACTAATTACTTGTTCACTTCTTCCTTATATAGTACATTAGGGAGAGAAAAGCTTACGCTTTGTCTTCTCGAATGTCACTTCATACTTGTTTCCTATCTTGATTCCTGTATCATTTTATGTTACTACTTCGTTCTACATAGATAGTTTATTGTTTATAGGGAACGTCGGTTCTCAAACGTGTTTTAGGAAGCCTAATTGATATAAGAAATATACTAACTAAGTGTTGGTTTTTTTCTCTATCAGTACATATAGTTACAATCATTTCCTTCTGTGTATAAGGTATTCTATTATGGCGCACTAAAAAAATGGAAAACGGAAAATTGCGACTTTCCAGGGTCTAAAAAAGTATACTGGAAAACCGAAAATTTCAATTCGCGGGCGCGAAAAAAGGTGCGGGAATTCAAATTCTGACCTTCTAACTGCGATTTTAAAGGGACCCGGGAACGAAAAACAAGTTGATCTCATATAAAAGAGCTTGAAATTATGTTTCGAAATATATGAATCTTATATCATAAGAATTCTCTGGTAAGAAGAACGGCGCGGTTTAAAAACTACAGTCTGCTCCAATTAGCGGTAGCCTTTTCCTAATTGCCACACCAACTCTTTGGAGACGACTTGAAATTGAATGTTTTGATGATAATTCTATCCGCACTGGGGAATTATGAAGAATAAAACTCAATAATGGGCATTTTTTGAGCCTTTCGATGGAGTTAGCATACTGTAGTTCGAAACCTCGCCCGTGGTGTGGAGCAGGCTACAGTAATCCAACTTCTTAATAGAGCGTCGTTTCAAACTTACAAATACATATTTCTGATCAGTTTTGTGAGCTTACCAACATGATATCAACTATTTTAACTATTTCGAGTCGAAATGTTTGGATGCCAGCTGCCTTTAAGAAGGATGTTAAGTAGGAATTCAAGTTCCAGCACCCCTAAGGCGGAAAAATGAAATTTATCCTTAGGAAATCGCAGTTAGTAAGTCAGAATTTGAATTCCCGCTTTTTAATTGAAATCCATCGTTTGTTATCATCACTGTAAGGATTTTTCATTTCCACAGAGTCTCATATCTTGCAAGTAAACACTTTTAAACAGTATTCTATTCTTGGAGGAGAGATGAAGTAAAGAATATTTCGACCCAATAAACAAAACATGTGACAAGCTTTATCCAACTTGAGAATAAATTATAACAGCGAGTGTTATGTATTATTGTAAATGTGATTTCAAGCCATCGTTTTCAGGATAAGGCCAACTAATGTAATCAATTCAAACACGAATAGGACTCCAAGAGCACAGATCAATCCACCATAACCTCCAACTATTGTGAAGAATTTGATAAGCTGAAATATATAAGAGGCCTTAGAATAAGAAAGTGGCGTAGAATGAGATGAAGATCGATTTTAGCCAACTCTGACGACGTCCGATTTGGCATGCCAATAAAGCAGTGTGCAATGTTGTCATGTGTATGAAATTGTACAATTGCCAATTTTGATTCTTTATTTATTGTCTTCCAGTGAGAAACAAGAAAATGACAAATAATCAATGATCAATGTTGGCTGACTTTTTGTTGCCAATAATGCATCTTGAATAATTGGCAAGCGGGTGAGGTAGGGGATGTTGCCAAAATTGACGGCAGCCATTTTGTCACGGGAAATGGAGACAAATTTGACGATGTAAATGTTGGCATGGCCAATAATGATCCATTCGTTTTTGGCGCATCGAACGTTGACAATATTGAAAGCAGCACAATTGGCGGAAACGTTAAAATTCATTTCCGCCAATAATTCTGCTATCAAAATTGGCAAATTACTTTTCCGGATGGAATGCCAATAATGCAATGTTCTAATTAGGCAAGGTCAGGAAAATTCGGAAATGCCATTTTTGATGGCGTCATTATTGGCAGAAAGGCTTCACTCAGATTTTGCCAACATTGACGCCGTCATTATTGGCAGAAAGGCTTCACTCACATTTTGCCAACATTGACGCCGTCATTATTGGGCCAAAAATGACGCCGTCATTATTGGCCCAATTATGACGCCGTCATTATTGGCAGAAAGGCTTCACTCAGATTTTGTCAACATTGACGCCGTCATTATTGGCAGAAAGACTTCACTCAGATTTTGCCAACATTGACGCCGTCATTATTGGGCCAAAAATGACGCCGTCATTATTGGCCCAATTATGACGCCGTCATTATTGGCAGAAAAGCTTCACTCAGATTTTGCCAACATTGACGCCGTCATTATTGGCAGAAAGACTTCACTCAGATTTTGCCAACATTGACGCCGTCATTATTGGGCCAAAAATGACGCCGTCATTATTGGCCCAATTATGACGCCGTCATTATTGGCAACTTTGACTACTATTAATGATAAAAATCTAAAAGGCAACAATTTAGCGTAGAGATATTGCACGTGGTCTACGTGAGCAGGAAAGAGTGGAGAGATGGTAGGGATGAAATAGAAGTATGGGATGTTAAAAAATCAATAATATATGATACAGTAAGACAACATCCAATCGTGACTAAGGTAGTAATCAAGTAAGTGTGAAGTAGGATAGACAAGGTGGAGATCAATAAAATATTATACTGTACAAGGGTGCATTTGAACGGCGAGCTCGCTTCATTGAACGTTGAAGTCGCGGACTTATGTCTGGTGGGCGGCCGTGATGACCGGCTGGTCCTGAAACGAAAAAAACGTTTGATTACTGTAGCCAACTAATCGATATTTCAATCAAGTACACTCGCTTAAAGAAGGGAACCCTCGAGTTTTTTTCGTAACTAAACTGGTCAGGTTAAAGATCACATCTTTCAGAATACAAAAACAATGTTTCAGAATACCGTAATCCAAGCTCAAAGTTCGTTGATGCACCAAGGAAACACCAGGGAATGAACGATTTTTAATATTTGAATGATAAAATATATTGAAAATTGCAAACGGGAATCGAACTCGCGTGGCACGGTTACTAGCACTGACTACTAACCGCTGAGCTATATGGGTGACACTTTCAGCCTCGCGAATCTAATAGAGAATAGAATTCCACATCGTTGATCCCACGTTCTTCATTATAATATCCATACATTTTTGGTGCCCTCACCGAATTGTTTTATGAGTGCGCTTGCGAGAGAATCGACTAAGTGACGGCACAGTAAAAAAATCAAATTTTGGGGAACGGGGTTCTCAAGGGTGCTGATGACGATGGACATGTTCATTTTGCACCTAGATCCACTGAGGCCAGACGACGTCGCGTTTAAATCTCATTTTTCGCGTTGAAAAATCGTTTCTCTTTACCCGATGGTGCTAAAATTACGAAACTGTGACTCACGGGGCGGAATTTTATGGCGATCACGACTGTCTAATTTATTTTTCATCGAAAATTTACATAATTTTCATAAATGAAATTTCTCTCAACGGCAAAAGTAAGTAATGCAACCTACACAGATCGGACCGGAATGGTTCCAGCATCACATAGAAAAAAATTCAGCCAATTTGCGCCCGCGACTTTCGAGAAAATCAATTTTCAGTGTAGTCAGCTTGTCTTAGAAGAGGAGAAAAGAAGCGAGAGAGTGTGGTGGTGTGAGAGAACAAAGGAGGTAGAGGGGGAGACACCCCCTTCCTTTATATGCGGCTCGCCTCACCTGCCTCTCTGCTCTCTCACACCATCACACTCTCTCGTCTCTTGTCTCCACTTCAACGGCAAAATGCACTACACTGAAAGTTGAATTTCTCGAAAGTCGCGGGCGCAAATTGGCTGAATTTTTTTCTATCTGATGCTGGAGCCATTCCGGTCCTATCTATGTAGGTTGCATTACTTACTTTTGCCGTAGAGAGAAATTCCATTTATGAAAATTATGAAAATTTTGGGTAAAAAATGAATTGGACAGGCGTGATCGCCATGAAATTCTGCACTGTGGGGCATAGTTTTGTAATTTTTTTTTTCGGGTGAAGAGAAACGACTTTTCAAGTCGAAAAACGAGATTTGAACGCGACGTCGTCTGGCCTCAACGGTGGCTCTAGGTGCAAAATGAACATGCGCATCGTCATCAGCACCCTTGAGAACCCCGATCCCCAAAATTTGATTTTTTGCCTGTGCCGGACCCCCACTGGATATGGTCGATTCTCTTGCAAGCGCAGTTATATAGTTGGTCGATTTAGAAAAATCGTTATTTTTCGCAAAAATTGTAATCTTTCACATAAAAATGAGCATTATATAGTGGGTCAACCCTGAAAATACGCCGTTTATAGTGGGTCATTCCTCACACTGTGAGGGTATGAAAATGTATGATAATATCGCGCCCTAAATCTCCTTGTTCCCTTTCTTTAATGTTACTTTTAATCATTCAAAATAATCACATAAAAGCAAATTGTGGTTGAACGTGGAAAGCTACAGTATTCTGTAGATAGTCTTCTGACTGAATGCAGATTAAAGCTCAGACATACGCTTACATGTCGGCGATCATGTATAAGACAAATCGTAGTCGTTTTACAGTATACTGTAACCCTGATCTTTGACCCTCTACCGTAACACTGATCTTTGAACATCCACCGTAACTCTTATGTTTATTCTTCTACAATAACCCTATTCTTTGATCTTCTACCGTAACCCTTACTGATCTTTGATCTTTACCTGAGTCAGAATGCACGGTACTGCGACCAAATCCTGTTCGAGTAGTGTGAGTCGACAGAAGACCACCTTGAAGGCGTCCACGGGGCTTCGATTTGTGACTACAAATGAAATATTTGATATAATAATAATAATAATACTTTATCTTATCAGCACATTAAATGCAGAAGGGGTCAAAACAGGGGGAATCTTCTTATCCAAAAGATTTATCCTTTCGTCTCTGAGAGAATTGATCTCTATTCAAGAAAACGGCAGCATATGAAACTTGATTAGAATAGTCGAATAACCCACGAAAACTTGACGTTGCTCGTCCAATCGGCCTGCTTGACATGATGGAAATACCGCTCCTGACTTTCCAAAGTCTGCTAGGAGGGGACTCAACTGTTGGTCCTTTTCTCTTGATGGAATAGGCGAGTGTAGTCGAGAGTAGAAAGAGAGAACAGTCCAACCGACCGAACCGCAGAGAGAAAAGGCACGAAAAGGCAATATTTGATAGTTGATTTAAGACAAATTTCTGTCTTGTGCGATCAATAGACATTGGCAAAATGGGAGCATGTCGTCACGTAAACTAGCGTTAAATTGAGCCTACGTACACATATCCACGTACATTTTGGAGCATACATTTTCGGCGTCCTCGTCGGATTGTTTTATACAGTGGGCCGATTTTCGAAATACAGTGGGTCGATTTAGAAAAATCGTTATTTTTAACTTAAATTGTAATCTTTCACATAAAAATTACTCTTATAGCATTATATGAGACCGTTCGCGTAAGATTCGACTAAAATATGTGAAATCTGGCACAGTCAAAAAATCAAAATTTGGGTATCGGGGTTCTCAAGGGTGCTGGTAACGATGGTCATGTTCATTTTGCACCAAGGTCCACCGTTGAGGCCAGACGGCGTCGCGTTGAAATCTCGTTTTTAGTCGTTTCTCGTCACCCAATCGTGCTAAAATTTGTGGATTATGCCCCCAAGAGCAGAAATTGATGGCGATCACGCCTGTCCAATTCATGAAAAAGTTTCATAAATTTTCAAAAATGGAATTTCTCTCAAAGACAAGAGTATTTATTGCGAGATACATAGATCGGACCGCAATGTTTTCAGGATCCCATAGAAACAATTTCAGCCAATTTACGCTCAGTATTTTCGAGAAAATCAACTTTTAGTGTAGTCATTTTGCCGTTGAAGAGGAGGCAAGAGGCGAGAGAGTGTGTTGTTGTGAGAAAGAGCAGAGAAGCAGGTGAGACGGCCGGCATGGGAAGGAAGGAGTGGACTAGGGTGGCGAGAACCAGTCACTAGTCACTAATTATTCTCTCTCCCCAACTAGTGCGTAATATTTTCCACTCTCTCTGCTACTCTTCTGTCCCCTGTGGCAGCCGTGCGTTGGGGTCACGGTTGAGTAGCAAAATTACTCTTTTGCTACTCTTTTTGTTTTTCTCGGCTCTAAGTAATCAAAATGTGTAAATCTATATATTTTTGGAATCTACAAGTCAAGGGCCATCCAATAAGCCTAAAATTGGATGTCAAAGAGGATTAGAGACGCCGCTTGGTTGTTTATGACGATTGTGGGCGGAGTCTATCACTATGCAAGAGGTTAAATGACGACAAGGAAGAGTTTTAATTGTGGTTCGAATGACTTTAATAACATGATAATCATAAATGATATTATAATAGTCTTCCTATCCGTCTTATCGGAAGTGCTGGATAACATGAGAATTCGACGAAATTTAAAAGTTATCTTTGACAGTTATTTTTAGGTTTGTTGAATAGCCCATTGCTTGTATGTTCCAAAAATATTCAGATTTGCAAATTTCGATTATTTATAGCCGAGAAAACCGAAAAAGAGTAGAAAAAGAGTAGCTAAAATTAGTCACTAATGTTTCGATGACCTCATCACTACCAACCGTCGCGCGAGAGGTCGTAAATGTGCTTCTCTCGGTTGAGTAGAGAGAGACTGTCACTAGGACTAGTGACTGATTCTCGCCACCCTAGAGTGGACGGGATGCACTTCCCTTCAACCTTCTCTGCTCTCTCTCAATTCCATGCTCTCTCGCCTCTTGCCTCTTCTTCAACGGCAAAATGACTACACTAAAAGATGATTTTCTCGAAAATACGGAGCGTAAATTGGCTGAAATTTTTTCTAAGGGATCCTGAAACCATTGCGGTCCGATCTATGTATCTCGCAATAAATACTATTGACTTTGAGAGAAATTCCATTTTTGAAAATTTATGAAACTTTTTCATGAAAAATGAATTGGAAAGGCGTGATCGCCATCAATTTCTGCTCTTGGGGGCATAATCCACAAATTTTAGCACGATTGGGTGACGAGAAACGACTAAAAACGAGATTTCAACGCGACGCCGTCTGGCCTCAACGGTGGACCTTTGTGCAAAATGAACATGACCATCGTTACCAGCACCCTTGAGAACCCCGATTCATGGTGAAAGGAGGGTTGAGAAAGCGGTCTGACTCGCATTCGACTCGCTTTTTTTACTCATTCGCATTGACCTCTCCTCTAACAACTCATTCGCCGAGAGAGCGGTCGTAAATGTCTCTGCCGTGAATACTCACTCTAGACCGCTAAATTGGACGAATAATCATGAATCATTTTCGCCACCCTAATACCTACATGATCTCTATGCATTTACTGGTTTTATTATGAGACAGATCAGACGACAGCCTATTTCATATGATAATCACTATCGATTTGCCACCATCGATTGGATAGAAGACGAGGCGCTCCCTATCCAGTCCATATTTTCTCTTTCACTATGTACTGGCACTACCCCATCGCGGATATCAATCGCGGCGATATTAAAAAAAAAACTACCGTATGCATAGTTCATCAATTTGTTATTGGACCAAATTTCACGTTCGAACATTTTCGACATTTCAATCAATATTTGTATGCGATAATCTCCCTTTAAAATGTGCATTATAATCATGAAATAATACTAAAAATAGTATTATTTCATGATTATAACCCCTCTAGATTAGTGTTCAATTAACAAATAATTATATAAAATCTCATACCGTATCCTCATCCTACTCCCATCGAAGTATTCGTTCGGAACATGCTCTGGTCGCCAGGGGTTCCACAATCTCTTTACACTCCTGTAAACAGATAAACGTAAAGATCAAAAGTAATCGATAAAATTTCAAGAATACTTTAAATTTTGGAAAAAAACAGAATAATCCCCTGGCACTGTCATTCCTATACTTCAGATCAAAAGCTCCAAAAAAGCTGGAGAAAGCAAATAGGCTGGTCGGCCATGGCTTACGTTACATATTTTCATAACGTATATTCATTTTCAAACAAAATTCCCAAATGCGGCCAGGCTTAGTAGTTTTAAACGTACTTTTCGACCTATGGGCCATGACCTCTTTCTTTCGTGTTTCAATAAGGTAAAGGTAAAGGCACATCCCGTTATTCAAGGCACACGAAGTCCTGCGGGTGATCACTGCTAGGCCAGTGATCTTTCAAGGCCAATTCAGTCCGGAGGGCCTAGTCTCTTCTTTGGACCAGGGGTCTGCATTTCTCGTTTTTCGATTTTTTTCGAGAAAATTTCTCGATTTTTATTCGAGAAATTCGAGAAAAAATTAAAAATTAAAATAGATTTAAACTTCTATGAACATTGAAAGATGTGTTTAATAAATTTCCTTTAAGAGTCAAATTGCTCTTACTCTTACATATTTTTTATATTTTTCTCGATTTTTCTCGAATTTGTCGGATTTCTCGAAAAAATAAATCGAGAAAGCTTATTCGAGAAATTTTTTTCTCGCACACCCCTGCTTCGGACCTACTTTACCGCGTGATTTAGTCACTACCAATTCCCCTTTTGGGCGCCTTGGTAGGGCGGAGGCGGTGAAATTACCGGGAATCGAACCCAGGACAGATGAAATGATGGGGCACGCCATAGACCACTACACCACTTCGCCTGTTTCAATACCATCATATCCCGATAAATACACATTAAAAAGTGATAAAGAGTAAAGGCACAGAAGAAACAAGAATCCCTAGAGTCTTCATTCACCTTTGAAGGTCCTCAAATATTAAAGAAAAAAAATCACTCTACCTTAGCATTCTTCATCATTTTCCCTTCGGCGGCAGTTGGGCTGGTCCTTCGTCCTTCTCTACTTGCCGAAGAGCCTTCGCTGCCGATTCTGCATAATCGATCAATAAAACCCCAATATCAATTGATTACTGTCGATTCTTGACTTAAATATATCTCACATTTAACAGTATAATTAATAATATTACTGTAATATGGCGATTATTTAATAAGCCCAAGGCTAATTGACGACGAATATGTAAGTTTCATCTAGTAAGAAAAAACAGTAATCAATTATTATTTGGTAGTTTTACAAACTATAGTAAAACTTTCGTCATCTTTTTCTATTACAATCAATACTTTGACTCCACTATAGCCTATCGATAATTGGGCAAACCTTGATCATGATGAGTCTTCATTTGCCGTGGTTGGCCCTATCGGCGTCTACGGTCGTATCACGGCCGGCCGAATCGAAGCCTTGCGCATAACTAGAGCAGGAAAACAATCGATTTTGAATATATCTACTATAAGCGTGAAAATAAACAGATTCACGTAACCGTAAAAATAGTGAATATATCGATTCTTCAGTAAATATACTGTAACTAGCGATTATGAATGTCAAACCACATAACTACAATTGTAAATTACTCGATATATAATTTTCAGTTTTTGAGTACAGGTCCCTGCCATCGTAAAATAGTCAGTTAATTGATTGAAATGGATTTATTCTAATAATTAATTGCAAGATTACCAACGAAGACGTTGGCTCCGGTTTGTTCGGGCTTCTTGCACTGAAGGCAGGGCGTGAGAAGTCCAGTTCATCTTCCTTCTCGTCATCTTTCTTGTTCTGGAATCAGAATCGATTAACCGCACAGTTTAAACTAATCATAACAGAAAAGAATATGCTCCGTCCGTTGAATAACTTTTCTGTTTTTGTTTCAACATAAGTTCCAAGCGTTGTAAATATGGCATAGAATTACACATATGCAAAGCAGCATGAATCTCCCATGGGTTGAATAGCTACGTTATAGATTATACAGCAGTGCAGCAATAATTAAACAAGTAAAATAAAATAATCAAAATCTACTTCGAGAACCTTTTACATTCGTCAGTTCACGATAGCAATTGTGCATCATACTGTACTGAAAACCCTCAAACTTTCAGCCTAAAACACGGTCGGCAGCTATGGTCTTTGTATTTTAAAATTTTCGTATATTGTTTTATTCGTTTTTTAAAAATCTTCTCTGTTTTCTGCTTCTCTGTTTTCTTCGATTAGCTATTTTATACCCATGGGAGATTCATGCTGCTTTGCATATGTGTAATTCTATGCCATATTTACAACGCTTGGAACTTATGTTGAAACAAAAACAGAAAAGTTATTCAACGGACAGAGCATATTCTTTTCTGTTATGATTAGTTTAAACTGTGCGGTTAATCGATTCTGATTCCAGAACAAGAAAGATGACGAGAAGGAAGATGAACTGGACTTCTCACGCCCTGCCTTCAGTGCAAGAAGCCCGAACAAACCGGAGCCAACGTCTTCGTTGGTAATCTTGCAATTAATTATTAGAATAAATCCATTTCAATCAATTAACTGACTATTTTACGATGGCAGGGACCTGTACTCAAAAACTGAAAATTATATATCGAGTAATTTGCAATTGTAGTTATGTGGTTTGACATTCATAATCGCTAGTTACAGTATATTTACTGAAGAATCGATATATTCACTATTTTTACGGTTACGTGAATCTGTTTATATTCACGCTTATAGTAGATATATTCAAAATCGATTGTTTTCCTGCTCTAGTTATGCGCAAGGCTTCGATTCGGCCGGCCGTGATACGACCGTAGACGCCGATAGGGCCAACCACGGCAAATGAAGACTCATCATGATCAAGGTTTGCCCAATTATCGATAGGCTATAGTGGAGTCAAAGTATTGATTGTAATAGAAAAAGATGACGAAAGTTTTACTATAGTTTGTAAAACTACCAAATAATAATTGATTACTGTTTTTTCTTACTAGATGAAACTTACATATTCGTCGTCAATTAGCCTTGGGCTTATTAAATAATCGCCATATTACAGTAATATTATTAATTATACTGTTAAATGTGAGATATATTTAAGTCAAGAATCGACAGTAATCAATTGATATTGGGGTTTTATTGATCGATTATGCAGAATCGGCAGCGAAGGCTCTTCGGCAAGTAGAGAAGGACGAAGGACCAGCCCAACTGCCGCCGAAGGGAAAATGATGAAGAATGCTAAGGTAGAGTGATTTTTTTTCTTTAATATTTGAGGACCTTCAAAGGTGAATGAAGACTCTAGGGATTCTTGTTTCTTCTGTGCCTTTACTCTTTATCACTTTTTAATGTGTATTTATCGGGATATGATGGTATTGAAACAGGCGAAGTGGTGTAGTGGTCTATGGCGTGCCCCATCATTTCATCTGTCCTGGGTTCGATTCCCGGTAATTTCACCGCCTCCGCCCTACCAAGGCGCCCAAAAGGGGAATTGGTAGTGACTAAATCACGCGGTAAAGTAGGTCCGAAGCAGGGGTGTGCGAGAAAAAAATTTCTCGAATAAGCTTTCTCGATTTATTTTTTCGAGAAATCCGACAAATTCGAGAAAAATCGAGAAAAATATAAAAAAATATGTAAGAGTAAGAGCAATTTGACTCTTAAAGGAAATTTATTAAACACATCTTTCAATGTTCATAGAAGTTTAAATCTATTTTAATTTTTAATTTTTTCTCGAATTTCTCGAAAAAAATCGAGAAACGAGAAATGCAGACCCCTGGTCCAAAGAAGAGACTAGGCCCTCCGGACTGAATTGGCCTTGAAAGATCACTGGCCTAGCAGTGATCACCCGCAGGACTTCGTGTGCCTTGAATAACGGGATGTGCCTTTACCTTTACCTTATTGAAACACGAAAGAAAGAGGTCATGGCCCATAGGTCGAAAAGTACGTTTAAAACTACGAAGCCTGGCCGCATTTGGGAATTTTGTTTGAAAATGAATATACGTTATGAAAATATGTAACGTAAGCCATGGCCGACCAGCCTATTTGCTTTCTCCAGCTTTTTTGGAGCTTTTGATCTGAAGTATAGGAATGACAGTGCCAGGGGATTATTCTGTTTTTTTCCAAAATTTAAAGTATTCTTGAAATTTTATCGATTACTTTTGATCTTTACGTTTATCTGTTTACAGGAGTGTAAAGAGATTGTGGAACCCCTGGCGACCAGAGCATGTTCCGAACGAATACTTCGATGGGAGTAGGATGAGGATACGGTATGAGATTTTATATAATTATTTGTTAATTGAACACTAATCTAGAGGGGTTATAATCATGAAATAATACTATTTTTAGTATTATTTCATGATTATAATGCACATTTTAAAGGGAGATTATCGCATACAAATATTGATTGAAATCATAGGTGGGCGCGTGAAAACGATTTCTTTTTGCGCACAGCCTTGCCTGCCCTTGCAGGGCCTTGCGCATAGCCCTGCTTAGCAAAAATTGGAAAATTTCCAGTGAAATCTGCTAAAAAATGGCCATGCGCATAGCCTTGCATTACAATTCCCCGGTTTGCGCACAGCCTTTCCCCCAGCGTGCCCACCTATGATTGAAATGTCGAAAATGTTCGAACGTGAAATTTGGTCCAATAACAAATTGATGAACTATGCATACGGTAGTTTTTTTGAATATCGCCGCGATTGATATCCGCGATGGGGTAGTGCCAGTACATAGTGAAAGAGAAAATATGGACTGGATAGGGAGCGCCTGGTCTTCTATCCAATCGATGGTGGCAAATCGATAGTGATTATCGTAAAAAAAGCGAGTCGAATGCGAGTCAGACCGCTTTCTCAACCCTCCTTTCACCATGAATCGGGGTTCTCAAGGGTGCTGGTAACGATGGTCATGTTCATTTTGCACCAAGGTCCACCGTTGAGGCCAGACGGCGTCGCGTTGAAATCTCGTTTTTAGTCGTTTCTCGTCACCCAATCGTGCTAAAATTTGTGGATTATGCCCCCAAGAGCAGAAATTGATGGCGATCACGCCTTTCCAATTCATTTTTCATGAAAAAGTTTCATAAATTTTCAAAAATGGAATTTCTCTCAAAGTCAATAGTATTTATTGCGAGATACATAGATCGGACCGCAATGGTTTCAGGATCCCTTAGAAATAATTTCAGCCAATTTACGCTCCGTATTTTCGAGAAAATCATCTTTTAGTGTAGTCATTTTGCCGTTGAAGAAGAGGCAAGAGGCGAGAGAGCATGGAATTGAGAGAGAGCAGAGAAGGTTGAAGGGAAGTGCATCCCGTCCACTCTAGGGTGGCGAGAATCAGTCACTAGTCCTAGTGACAGTCTCTCTCTACTCAACCGAGAGAAGCACATTTACGACCTCTCGCGCGACGGTTGGTAGTGATGAGGTCATCGAAACATTAGTGACTAATTTTAGCTACTCTTTTTCTACTCTTTTTCGGTTTTCTCGGCTATAAGTAATCGAAATTTGCAAATCTGAATATTTTTGGAACATACAAGCAATGGGCTATTCAACAAACCTAAAAATAACTGTCAAAGATAACTTTTAAATTTCGTCGAATTCTCATGTTATCCAGCACTTCCGATAAGACGGATAGGAAGACTATTATAATATCATTTATGATTATCATGTTATTAAAGTCATTCGAACCACAATTAAAACTCTTCCTTGTCGTCATTTAACCTCTTGCATAGTGATAGACTCCGCCCACAATCGTCATAAACAACCAAGCGGCGTCTCTAATCCTCTTTGACATCCAATTTTAGGCTTATTGGATGGCCCTTGACTTGTAGATTCCAAAAATATATAGATTTACACATTTTGATTACTTAGAGCCGAGAAAAACAAAAAGAGTAGCAAAAGAGTAATTTTGCTACTCAACCGTGACCCCAACGCACGGCTGCCACAGGGGACAGAAGAGTAGCAGAGAGAGTGGAAAATATTACGCACTAGTTGGGGAGAGAGAATAATTAGTGACTAGTGACTGGTTCTCGCCACCCTAGTCCACTCCTTCCTTCCCATGCCGGCCGTCTCACCTGCTTCTCTGCTCTTTCTCACAACAACACACTCTCTCGACTCTTGCCTCCTCTTCAACGGCAAAATGACTACACTAAAAGTTGATTTTCTCGAAAATACTGAGCGTAAATTGGCTGAAATTGTTTCTATGGGATCCTGAAAACATTGCGGTCCGATCTATGTATCTCGCAATAAATACTATTGTCTTTGAGAGAAATTCCATTTTTGAAAATTTATGAAACTTTTTCATGAAAAATGAATTGGACAGGCGTGATCGCCATCAATTTCTGCTCTTGGGGGCATAATCCACAAATTTTAGCACGATTGGGTGACGAGAAACGACTAAAAACGAGATTTCAACGCGACGCCGTCTGGCCTCAACGGTGGACCTTGGTGCAAAATGAACATGACCATCGTTACCAGCACCCTTGAGAACCCCGATACCCAAATTTTGATTTTTTGACTGTGCCAGATTTCACATATTTTAGTCGAATCTTACGCGAACGGTCTCATATAATGCTATAAGAGTAATTTTTATGTGAAAGATTACAATTTAAGTTAAAAATAACGATTTTTCTAAATCGACCCACTGTATTTCGAAAATCGGCCCACTGTATAAAACAATCCGACGAGGACGCCGAAAATGTATGCTCCAAAATGTACGTGGATATGTGTACGTAGGCTCAATTTAACGCTAGTTTACGTGACGACATGCTCCCATTTTGCCAATGTCTATTGATCGCACAAGACAGAAATTTGTCTTAAATCAACTATCAAATATTTCATTTGTAGTCACAAATCGAAGCCCCGTGGACGCCTTCAAGGTGGTCTTCTGTCGACTCACACTACTCGAACAGGATTTGGTCGCAGTACCGTGCATTCTGACTCAGGTAAAGATCAAAGATCAGTAAGGGTTACGGTAGAAGATCAAAGAATAGGGTTATTGTAGAAGAATAAACATAAGAGTTACGGTGGATGTTCAAAGATCAGTGTTACGGTAGAGGGTCAAAGATCAGGGTTACAGTATACTGTAAAACGACTACGATTTGTCTTATACATGATCGCCGACATGTAAGCGTATGTCTGAGCTTTAATCTGAATTCAGTCAGAATACTATCTACAGAATACTGTAGCTTTCCACGTTCAACCACAATTTGCTTTTATGTGATTATTTTGAATGATTAAAAGTAACATTAAAGAAAGGGAACAAGGAGATTTAGGGCGCGATATTATCATACATTTTCATACCCTCACAGTGTGAGGAATGACCCACTATAAACGGCGTATTTTCAGGGTTGACCCACTATATAATGCTCATTTTTATGTGAAAGATTACAATTTTTGCGAAAAATAACGATTTTTCTAAATCGACCAACTATATACATAAGTGCGCTTGCAAGAGAATCGACCATATCCAGTGGGGGTCCGGCACAGGCAAAAAATCAAATTTTGGGGATCGGGGTTCTCAAGGGTGCTGATGACGATGCGCATGTTCATTTTGCACCTAGAGCCACCGTTGAGGCCAGACGACGTCGCGTTCAAATCTCGTTTTTCGACTTGAAAAGTCGTTTCTCTTCACCCGAAAAAAAAATTACAAAACTATGCCCCACAGTGCAGAATTTCATGGCGATCACGCCTGTCCAATTCATTTTTTACCCAAAATTTTCATAATTTTCATAAATGGAATTTCTCTCTACGGCAAAAGTAAGTAATGCAACCTACATAGATAGGACCGGAATGGCTCCAGCATCAGATAGAAAAAAATTCAGCCAATTTGCGCCCGCGACTTTCGAGAAATTCAACTTTCAGTGTAGTGCATTTTGCCGTTGAAGTGGAGACAAGAGACGAGAGAGTGTGGTGGTGTGAGAGAGCAGAGAGGCAGGTGAGGCGAGCCGCATATAAAGGAAGGGGGTGTCTCCCCCTCTACCTCCTTTGTTCTCTCACACCACCACACTCTCTCGCTTCTTTTCTCCTCTTCTAAGACAAGCTGACTACACTGAAAATTGATTTTCTCGAAAGTCGCGGGCGCAAATTGGCTGAATTTTTTTCTATGTGATGCTGGAGCCATTCCGGTCCGATCTGTGTAGGTTGCATTACTTACTTTTGCCGTTGAGAGAAATTTCATTTATGAAAATTATGTAAATTTTCGATGAAAAATAAATTAGACAGTCGTGATCGCCATAAAATTCCGCCCCGTGAGTCACAGTTTCGTAATTTTAGCACCATCGGGTAAAGAGAAACGATTTTTCAACGCGAAAAATGAGATTTAAACGCGACGTCGTCTGGCCTCAGTGGATCTAGGTGCAAAATGAACATGTCCATCGTCATCAGCACCCTTGAGAACCCCGTTCCCCAAAATTTGATTTTTTTACTGTGCCGTCACTTAGTCGATTCTCTCGCAAGCGCACTCATAAAACAATTCGGTGAGGGCACCAAAAATGTATGGATATTATAATGAAGAACGTGGGATCAACGATGTGGAATTCTATTCTCTATTAGATTCGCGAGGCTGAAAGTGTCACCCATATAGCTCAGCGGTTAGTAGTCAGTGCTAGTAACCGTGCCACGCGAGTTCGATTCCCGTTTGCAATTTTCAATATATTTTATCATTCAAATATTAAAAATCGTTCATTCCCTGGTGTTTCCTTGGTGCATCAACGAACTTTGAGCTTGGATTACGGTATTCTGAAACATTGTTTTTGTATTCTGAAAGATGTGATCTTTAACCTGACCAGTTTAGTTACGAAAAAAACTCGAGGGTTCCCTTCTTTAAGCGAGTGTACTTGATTGAAATATCGATTAGTTGGCTACAGTAATCAAACGTTTTTTTTCGTTTCAGGACCAGCCGGTCATCACGGCCGCCCACCAGACATAAGTCCGCGACTTCAACGTTCAATGAAGCGAGCTCGCCGTTCAAATGCACCCTTGTACAGTATAATATTTTATTGATCTCCACCTTGTCTATCCTACTTCACACTTACTTGATTACTACCTTAGTCACGATTGGATGTTGTCTTACTGTATCATATGTTATTGATTTTTTAACATCCCATACTTCTATTTCATCCCTACCATCTCTCCACTCTTTCCTGCTCACGTAGACCACGTGCAATATCTCTACGCTAAATTGTTGCCTTTTAGATTTTTATCATTAATAGTAGTCAAAGTTGCCAATAATGACGGCGTCAAAATTGGGCCAATAATGACGGCGTCAAATTTGGCCCAATAATGACGGCGTCAATGTTGGCAAAATCTGAGTGAAGCCTTTCTGCCAATAATGACGGCTTCAATGTTGGCAAAATCTGAGTGAAGCCTTTCTGCCAATAATGACGGCGTCATAATTGGGCCAATAATGACGGCGTCATTTTTGGCCCAATAATGACGGCGTCAATGTTGGCAAAATCTGAGTGAAGTCTTTCTGCCAATAATGACGGCGTCAATGTTGGCAAAATCTGAGTGAAGCCTTTCTGCCAATAATGACGGCGTCATAATTGGGCCAATAATGACGGCGTCATTTTTGGCCCAATAATGACGGCGTCAATGTTGGCAAAATCTGAGTGAAGTCTTTCTGCCAATAATGACGGCGTCAATGTTGGCAAAATCTGAGTGAAGTCTTTCTGCCAATAATGACGGCGTCAATGTTGGAAAAATCTGAGTGAAGCCTTTCTGCCAATAATGACGCCATCAAAAATGGCATTTCCGAATTTTCCTGACCTTGCCTAATTAGAACATTGCATTATTGGCATGATTAAATTTTCCGAAAAATGCCAATTACGACTTCGTATATATTGGCGAAACGGCATTTTGAGAATATCGCCAATATTGACGCCTGCAACTTTGGCATCTTTCAAATAATCTAGTTGAACTTTTGTCTGCCAATTATGATCCCGTCACTATTGTCAATTATCTGTTCTCACCCTCTGTGCCAATGTTTCAGTCTTCGTTTTTGTCCATCGATTGTATTTTACCAAATGCCAATAATGAAGCTTTATAATTTGGTTAGCATTTCACGAGCCAATAAAACACTTTGCATATTTGGCAAACAGACAGCTTTATAGAAATGCCAACAATGAACACGTCGACATTGTCAGTCACCTTCTGCCACATTCGACGTCGTCAGAATTGGCACAAATCATGATTTTTTCATTCTACGCCACTTTCTTATTCTAAGGCCTCTTATATGGTCCTAAGGGTGAAAGATACGGTAAGCTTACAGGCAATTTATATTCTTCAATGAAAGCTTGGTCGACTACATTAGGAAATTCAAGTGTGATCACCTGAAAAGTTATGAATTTTTTGATTTATAGTATTTAATTTGAGGTCTCTTTATTTTATATACTACGTATTCCTTTATTCTTTGTTAATGAATGGGTGATGGAATGGAAGGAACTTTCTAATAAGAAAAAACACTCACACTTTCGTCTTGTTGATATGCATTGCTACAGTTGTTCATGATATTACTGAGACCACACTGAAAACAATGTTGTAAGTAGCCGTATCAAATCTTTACTAATTTGAGGTTGACAATGTAATTCATATAACATACAAATGTTTTTAGACGTAATCTTGATTGAACAACACTATATTTACTTTCATCACAAGGAGGAAGACATGAACAATCTTTCCATTGAGATGGATCACCATATTTCATTGTTGTTGACTCAACACATTCAACTAAAAATTATCGTTTAAATGATTTTTTAAAATAGCTGAATACGAAGATTTCACTACACTTACATTCATCTAAAGTACATAGTTTCACATCTTCTGGATATGAATATCGTGGGTCCATACATTCACATATTGATTGTATTTTATCCTGGTAGCATTTCCGAAAGCATGCCTGGATTTTTAGAACTTCGTAGTGACCACTGATCAGTTTGTACCTCAATGGTATAAGGACCCGGTCCATAATATGGTTTAGATTGATCCGATCCCGTTTTGAAACAAGCAGTGCTGAAGAACGCCCCACGTTCTAGCCTATGGTAGTTCTCCTGAAAATATAATTGTACCAAAAAAAACTTATTCCCTTAGATGAACGAACAAGATAAACGGAACAAAATGTACCTTGAATATTTGAAAGTGTGTGACCTCTCCAGGTCTGGGCATGACATGATCTGATTCCGTATTGAATGCTAATTCTCTGTCATAAATGAATAAAGCAGTTGCACTTTTTTCATCCCAAGGGATTGATTCATTTGATGTCCCACCCATTCGAACTGTTAAACCTGCAATGAAATTATGTCATACCGAAAAATTACTGCACACAATATGTAAAAATATATCTTTTAAGTGAAAAAATCATATTGAAAATGTCTTATTTAAATAAGAACTTGAAGATAAATAAACAAAATAAAAGGTTCCATTCATCTTGAGAAGAACACAACACGAAGAAGCAGATAAGATATGTTTATCGAATGAACAAAATATAATTACCGCTATTAGATCCAACATATCTTCTTCTATAGGTGAAGTTTGCCTTGTAAGAATTAAATGTGAAGCAATTTCCAAGAACATAATTCATATCAAAAACAAAGGTAGCACTGCAATGATATCACTCTTGTTTATGAGCTATTTTGAGGAGATTTTATAGTTGTACCTAACCGAAAGAGAATAATGGAAGAGCAAAGTAAATGGAATCGGTTGCTAACCTCCTATCCAGAGGGAGTCCTTCATATGCTGCGTGAATAATAAATTCATCCAATTGCCATGATAGATCATTCCGCGTCTGATTAATTCAATCGTTTAAATGACTCATTAAATTAATGTAAGGATAAATTAATGTAAAACAAATTTCTTCAGCATCAATGATACCAGCGGAGTGTTCAATCTGTCACCTTTCATGCGAAAAAAGTTCGAAAGATAGTTCGCAACTTTTGACGAACTTTCGTCGGAAGTTCGTCAGATCATAATTATGCTATCTCTGAAATATCCTATTGACCTGATCTGAAAGATGAGTCAAAGCGAATGGAAGTGCAGTAATGAACCGAGCATTGTTTCGAGTCCTTTGGTCTGTTAACTAAAATGAAAATCATAGAAACTGTATTAGTCAATCTATGATATTTACATTGAGAATTTCCAAGTAACTACACTTTCCGTAAACTTCAATGAGGATTTCATCTGGAGTCTTTGATGATTGAGAATCATCACAAGTTATTCCCTGCATATTCACAGTATCATTTTTGAAAGGCTCGCCCGAGTTAATTTGGAACGCTCCACTTTGACAATGCTCACACTCTTTCTTTGTGTAGAGAGAGCGTTGCCAGAGTGGAAAGCAAAATTAACTCGGAGTTTGACTCGGAGTAGATCTTTTTCAAGATATCTTACCGAATATCCTTCATCACAATCACAATGAAGTATTACTTGATTTAGAGTAATTACTTGAGTGCATGTTCCTCTTCCATTACAATCAGTTCCTTGACATAAATCGTAAACTATAAATATTTAGTAATTTTAATAATATTATATTTCTAATACTTTTCTGTTTGAAAGACTCTCAATGACATTACCTTCGCATTGATCTCCACTATACAGTGACATACATCTGCATGCATATGTGAAATCAGGCAAATCCTGACAGTATCCTCCATTCTTACAATAGTCCGGGTTATTATAACAGAAACTTTCCACTGTAAGCAATAAGATTAATTGTCTATAGGAAGCAGGGTGGCAAAATGATTCATGATTATTCGTCCAATTTACTAGGGAATGGTCTCTGTGATGCATGAAATTACGGTTAGTGACCTACATAACGATAATCAGCATGGTCGATTTAGTAAGAATCAACTGTCAAAAGCTGCAGTTGATCGATTTTTTTAACGAAACCCGTCGCATATCCGCCTCACGAAAGACATCCAAAAAGTTGCATTTTTATTATTTTTCCACTTTTTGAACACGAGTTCGATTTTTTTTTTGAATTTTATGTCTGCATGGTAATTCCAGCAAAAATTGCTGTTTCAATGGAAATCAAGTCCAAAAATCTACTTTGGCTGTCTTTCGTGCGGCGGATATGCGACGGGTTTCGTTCAAAAAATCGATCAACTGCAGCTTTTGAAAGTTGATTCTTACTAAGTCGACCATGCTGATTATCGCTATGTAGGTCACTAACCGTAATTTCATGCATCAAAGAAACCATTCCCTAGTTAGCGGTCTAGAGTGAGTAGTCACGGGAGAGGCATTTACGACCGCCGGAGAATGAGTGGTTTGAGGAGAAGTCAATGCGAATGAGTCAAAAAAGCGAGTCGAGTGCGAGTCAGACCGATTTCTCAGCCATCCTTTCACCATAATTTTCTTTACTCACTCGAATATTCGCAAGGAGACCGATCAACTGACCTTTGGAATGAATATTCAAAAAAAATGAATATTCTTGAGTCATTTTCGCCACCCTAATAGGAAGCATCTATGTAATTTGGATGTCACATTGCATTTGTTACAGGGAACGATAAATTAAAAGAATTAAATAATTAACCGTCACAATCTTTTCCAAGCCATCCATCATCACAATCACATCCAGTCCATTCATATCCTATCCCAGATGTGCATGTACCATGTCCATTGCATATAGGACCAGTCACACTGTCACATGGATCATCGTATATTTCTGCCAAAGTCAAGTGTATTTGAATACTCTTTTACTTGAATATCATACGTGTCTGACAATCAGGACCAGTCCATCCTCCTCGACAATTGAAACTACAATCAAGTTGTGGATCCATACTCTCGATACAATATGATTTCGTTCTATCACAAGTATCTGCAGGTGTTCCACATCGAAGAACAAGACCATTTGATACCAAAAGATCACAGTTAATGCCTGAGAGTACATCATGTATTACTGGCTAATCATAATATCTCATGGCTAAATAGACACATTATTATCGTTTAACGATATTATTATAAGTTAATAGTATAATGAAATACCGTAAGCGTCTTCTCCTCCGATCTGGGGGCAAATACATTTGAATGCATATCGATTGACATTATTGCATATTCCGGGTCCACATTGACCTTCGCAAGGATTTGTCCCCTTGGGAACTGAAATATACAGGGGAATAATATTCTTTTTCATTTCTTCCAATCGATGCAAAGTGTAATTTGCATTGATTGGATGAAATTTTTTTATTAATAATTTAATTAGTTTTATAAATATATATACAGTAGCGACGAAAAGTATTCGCCCAAAACTTTGCAATGTCATAACTTTTGATTCAGATGAGCAATCGGGCTCATGTTTTGGCAGGATACTATAGTGCTAGTGGACATCATATCCTAATGACGTTATTATGATTCGTCGTCGTATTATTTTGTAGCGATCCTGGAACCATTCAGTACTTACTCAGCGATAATTATTTCATCAGTTGAATTTTTCTGAGATTTGTTGTTAACAGTATTTGAAAAACATTTACTGAGGAGTAGAATCCGCTATGCGATCGATTCGAGCCAATTCATTTCTGTGAGAAAATCGTAATTTCCGCCACCCATGAAATTGGACAAAAATGTCATAACTCTGTGTTCAGTGAAGCTGCAGGCTCCACAATTTATTTAGTTAATTGCACATGAGTGATACAATACTTTAGCCGAGTATCAGCCCGATTGGTTGAATTATGAGAAATTTCAAACATTTATTTTTATCATTTTTCGAGGTACAGAAAGTGCCTGGTCGGATTAATTTCGATTGAGTTCAACAGCAAGATCTCTTCTATATATAGTAGATAACAG
Source organism: Parapristionchus giblindavisi (assembly GCA_943737045.1). Lineage (NCBI taxonomy): Eukaryota > Metazoa > Nematoda > Chromadorea > Rhabditida > Diplogasteridae > Parapristionchus > Parapristionchus giblindavisi. The sequence goes on along the minus strand of CALSFV010000377.1, from coordinate 210,604 downwards.
TTTACTAGTGTTTCACGAAATTTCGATTTCTTAAAAGAAGTTATGATTAGAAAAAGGAAGTCGAAAATAGTTAGCATCTTTTTTCAGAATTTTTCCGAAAGTCTCAGACTTTATCTGATTAGACTCATACTTTGTCATGAAAATTATCATGAGAACAGAAGATGATCCCCTATAATAGAATGGCTGTTGATGCTCTTTTTGTCCCGCAAAAATCATTTTAATTTTTTGGATAACCTGAAAAAATCGTGCCATGACAATTTTCGACCTCCTTTCTGGAACCATAACTTCTTTTAAAGAAATCAAAATTTTGTGAAACACTAGTAAACTGTTATCTACTATATATAGAAGACATCTTGCTGTTGAACTCAATCGAAATTAATCCGACCACTTCCTGTACCTCGAAAAATGAGAAAAATAAATGTTTGAAATTTCTCATAATTCAACCAATCGGGCTGATACTCGGCCAAGTTTTGTATCACTCATGTGCAATTAACTAAATAAATTGTGGAGCCTGCAGCTTCACTGAACACAGAGTTATGACATTTTTGTTCAATTTCAGGGGTGTCGGAAATTACGATTTTCTCACAGAAATGAATTGGCTCGAATCGATCGCATAGCGGATTCTACTCCTCAGTAAATGTAGTTCAAATACTGTTAACAACAAATCTCAGAAAATCGAACTGATGAAATAATTATCGCTGAGCAAGTACTGAGGGGTTCCAGGATCGCTACAAAATAATACGACGACGAATCATAATAACGTCAGTAGGATATGATGTCCACTAGCACTATAGTATCCTGCCAAAACATGAGCCCGATTGCTCATCTGAATCAAAAGTTATGACATTGCAAAGTTTTGGGCGAATACTTTTCGTCGCTACTGTACAGTAGCGCCGCAAAGTCTTAATACACTTTTTCGTTCTGCTGCCATTTTGGCGTCAGATGAGATATCAAGCTGAAACTTGTACATGATGTACCCACAGTATGTACGTATTCGATCCTCTTATAAGGTCTCACGGGCCTTTCTGGTTATTGCATAGTGATGACGCTACCGAACAACACTTTTTCGAAAATTCATTATTCTTTCAGGGATTTTTTCGTACTCATCACACTTCGTGAGCATTGAGAGAACAACAAGGCCTATCCAGAAAAAAAATTTCAGGTTGCTGCGAATTCGGATATTGGCTGCAGACTTGCTGCAACTTTGCAGTCGCAAAATCATATCTCGGTTTCTAGAAGAGCTTTAAAGGAGTTTAAATCAGCAAATTGTTTCTCTTAGTGAATCCGGATTATCCTGTAAGTATGGTAGCGCTAGCTCATCATCCATCCTCCTGGATCGAAAAAGTCACTTTTTTAAAAGACCAAACTTTGAAAAATCACAATTCTGAGGGCGGACCTTGTACAAATCTGGGTTTTGGATAGGAATGTAGAAAATATATTAATTAATCGATTCCCCACTTTTTAGAGCGATTGCTAATCTTTCTTGCCTGCGGCAGTCGATTATCTGAAGGATAGTCGTTTAGGCTGCGCTCCCTTCTCATCTCGCGACCCGTACATATCTCTAGGCTTTTCACACTGCTCAATGACGATTTAGCCGCTTATTGTGATTTTTGTTGGTCAGGATAGAGAGACACTTTATGAATCGAGTTTTTGATCTTTGATCTTTGTGTTTTCGATCTTTGATCTTATATCTTTGCTCATTTTTCGTCAAATTTTGCTCAAAATCATAATGAAAAGTTGTTTCATTCGATCAAAGAAGATCAAAAACGCTTTCTTTTATAGACTATGATGTTCAGGATTAGCGACAATACGTTTTAGAATGATTTCATCTATCAAAGCTCGTTGAGCAGTGTGAAAAGCCTAGAGATGTGTACGGGTCGCGAGATGAGAAGGGAGCGCGGCCTAAACGACTATCCTTCAGATAATCGACTGCCGCAGGCAAGAAAGATTAGCAATCGCTCTAAAAAGCGGGGAATCGATTAATTAATATATTTTCTACATTCCTATCCAAAAACCAGATTTGTACAAGGTCCGCCCTCAGAATTGTGATTTTTCAAAGTTTGGTCTTTTAAAAAAGTGACTTTTTCGATCCAGGAGGATGGATGATGAGCTAGCGCTACCATACTTACAGGATAATCCGGATTCACTAAGAGAAACAATTTGCTGCTTTAAACTCCTTTAAAGCTCTTCTAGAAGCCGAGATATGATTTTGCGACTGCGAAGTTGCAGCAAGTCTGCAGCCAATATCCGAATTCGCAGCAACCTGAAATTTTTTTTCTGGATAGGCATTGTTGTTCTCTCAATGCTCACGAAGTGTGATAAGTACGAAAAAATCCCTGAAAGAATAATGAATTTTCGAAAAAGTGTTGTTCGGTAGCGTCATCACTATGCAATAACCAGAAAGGCCCGTGAGACCTTATAAGAGGATCGAATACGTACATACTGTGGGTACATCATGTACAAGTTTCAGCTTGATATCTCATCTGACGCCAAAATGGCAGCATAACGAAAAAGTGTATTAAGACTTTGCGGCGCTACTGTATATACAGTACCGTGCAAAAGTATGGACGCAAAATTCGAATCGTTATAACTTTTTACAGTTGGCCGATCGGCCTCGGTTTTTTTATATAGTATGAACATTAGAGAAAATTATGAAGGTATCGATTATTACCTATGGTGATGAAATGATTTCATCATTATTGAAATGCCGAGGTGCGATCGTAAAAATAGGTTTATTCTCAGGTAGATTTTTTCTGTGAGTTCAAATTTTTTGTGATTAACGAACAACTATCAGTGAACATTTTAAGCCATTAACCACGTTGGTTGCATACCGCTCCGAGGAATTAGCTAATTTCGCCTGACCCATTACAATTTCGTAAAAATGCCATAACTCAGTCCGTAGTTGAGCTACAGCTCTCCGATTCAATAGGTATTATCGCACAGTCATGGGGCAGCACCATTCCAATTTCGGAAGGTTTCAGGCTCTTGAATAGAAAATACGAAAAAAATTCCAAACCATATTTTGGACTTACGGTATTTCCCAGCCGGTTTTTCTAAAAATCTAAAAAGTTGCCATGACGTGCCTAAACATCTACCTAACACATCTACAAAGTGGCGAGATTACATCACTTCAATTATGACTTTGCCAATAAAAATACCATTGAAAGTCAAAGTGGACGGAACCTAATATCGTTCGATATCGAGAACGATTACGGGTCAATAACACAATATTTCATAATCAATTTTGACCGGATTTTGAACCAAGTGTTTAATAAACACATTTCTCACAAGTATCCTGAATTTACTTCCACTATTGGACATTCCACCTTTTTTATCTGTCTCTTTTCTCGCAAAAATCCACTCTGACTTCCAATGGTATTTTTATTAGCAAAGTCGTAATTGAAGTGATGTAATCTCGCCACTTTGTAGATGTGTTAGGTAGATGTTTAGGCACGTCGTGGCAAATTTTTAGAATTTTAGAAAAACCGGCCGTCAAATACCGTAAGTCCAAAATATGGTTTGGGATTTTTTTCGAATTTTCTCTTCAAGAGCCTGAAACCTTCCGAAATTGTCATGGTGCTGCCCCATGACTATGCGATAATACCTGTTGAATCGGAGAGCTGTAGCTCAACTACGGACTGAGTTATGGCATTTTTACGAAATTGTAATGGGTCAGGCGAAATTAGCTAATTCCTCGGAGCGGTATGCAACCAACGTGGTTAATGGCTTAAAATGTTCACTGATAGTTGTTCGTTAATCACAAAAAATTTGAACTCACAGAAAAAATCTGCACGGTACTGTATATATATATATATATATATATATATATATATATATATATATATATATATATATATATATATATATATATATGAGAGACTATCTGGCTCAAGTGACATTCTCTTGGCACTTGGCCAAAAAGTGATAGTAACCGATCGGGCCCAAATCGTGCACAGTTGTAGTATGGGGTGACATAAGCTCACATACGAAGTTTGGGTTCATCATATCAACGCCCTCGCTAAATAACGTAAGTTCGACAAAGTGGCATCAAAATTTCAAAGTTTACGGATTCGCTCGATATGTATATACAATGATGGGCAATATTAAGCAGGTAAAATCCCCCAAGTATCATCCCGATCCAAAACCTTTAGACCCAGAAAAAATTTAAAAAACACAAAAAAAAATTTGTTTTATTTTTCCTACAATTGCCTCTCGGTGAGGGACTTTTTTTATTCCTTCAATTTGACGAGTATTCATTAGTGTAATTACTATACGAAAATGAACTAAAACAAATGGGTGGAATGTTGCCTTATTCCCGAAAAACCATGACTAATTTGAATTTTTTATCGCGAACTGAGCCGATTAAGCGTGTGCCCTACCGTAATCCAATGCGGAAATCATAACTGGAATCCCTGGAACTGGAATCCCGACATTCGGCTCATTTTTGAAAAATCGATTTTCATGACGTGCCAAAAAATATGAATTTTCGAAAATAAACGATTTTCATATTGATTATGTAGATTGCATAGTACTATGACAGAATGTTACAGAAAGCAAGTTGGAAACCGATTCAAACACAATTCTGATTTTTCGCACGCATTCAGAACGAAATTTTTTTATGCCATGACCCCGGGGTCATGAAAATCGATTTTTCAAAAATGAGCCGAATGTCGGGATTCCAGTTCTAGGGATTCCAGTTACGATTTCCGCATTGGATTACGGTAGGGCACACGCTTAATCGGCTCAGTTCGCGTTAAAAAAGGCAAATTAGTCGTGGTTTTTCGGGAATAAGGCAACATTCCACCCATTTGTTTTAGTTCATTTTCGTATAGTAATTACACTAATGAATACTCGTCAAATTGAAGGAATAAAAAAAGTCCCTCACCGAGAGGCAATTGTAGGAAAAATAAAACAAAATTTTTTTTTGTGTTTTTAAAATTTTTTCTGGGTCTAAAGGTTTTGGATCGGGATGATACTTGGGGGATTTTACCTGCTTAATATTGCCCATCATTGTATATACATATCGAGCGAATCCGTAAACTTTGAAATTTTGATGCCACTTTGTCGAACTTACGTTATTTAGCGAGGGTGTTGATATGATGAACCCAAACTTCGTATGTGAGCTTATGTCACCCCATACTACAACTGTGCACGATTTGGGCCCGATCGGTTACTATCACTTTTTGGCCAAGTGCCAATCCATAAGCAAAATATGTTCACTGAGTCAGAAAGTCTCTCATATAATCTACATGAACATTTAATTATTAATATTATATTATTTAATCATTTACTTATTATATATAGTTATATTATTAATAAATTATTCTAATATAATTATTAATAATTCATAATAATAATTATTATATAATGATTGATAAATAATATTTTATTATTAATAAAACAATAATTTTGCATTGCAAACCACATAAAAAATAAAACATATTTTACTCACTTTCACAGAAAAATCCCCAATTGCCAGCTTTGCAAACGCATCTGTAGCTCGACTGAAATCGCAGTTCGTTAATTCACACTACATATATTCCGTTTAAATGTAATATCACTTCAACTCTATCTAATATACACTATAATTTGAATGAAATATGCAGAAAACAATGTAAATTACCTCGCCCTCAACGTAGCACAGGCTAGATGGAACACTAGCAAGTGGATTACAAAACGTTGGTGGAAACGGCGAACAAGGATCTGAAATTTGTGAAGTAAAACTAATATTCCAAACTATTTGTGCAGAAGGCGAACAATGTGTGGCTCATTATTATTTACTTCTACATATGAAGACTTCCAATGCACTCCTTTCAGAACATCACAACCACTACCTCATTTATTGTATTTTCTTCAAATGTAGGGTGTTGCATTATTAGATGTAAATAGAGCTTACTGGTATCGCAGTTTGGTCCATACTTCCCCGTAGGGCATACACATTTGTATTGTCCACTACTTATCTGAATACAATTGGAGAATGTTCCAGAACATGGAGAACTGGCACAAATGTTTTGTTGACCGTCTGAAATTACAGAATATCTAATTATGATATCTGCAATCCTCAGTAACAATTTTGTCATTATTTAAAAAAATACGAAATAGTCAATAACAAAACATTCATTGTGGAGAACCATTTTAATCTAAATAATTAAAGATAAGAGCAAAGAGGGTTTAAAATAGACAGTACCATATTGACATCGATCTCCAGCATATCCAAAATTACACAAACATTGATCACATTCATATTTCGGTGAAACAGTCAATCCTGACTGACATAGACCATAATTATGACATCCCACTGGAGGTAGAAGTGTATTGAGTAGATCACCAGTCGCTGTAGTTGATGCTATCAGAGAGAATAACCACAGAAGCGTTGGCATCTTTGGAAGAATGAAGGATAAGTAGGTATGGATGGATGACTCAAAAGGCAAATGATTTGAAAGGCCCTCTATTGTTGTTATGATTGAAGTACCAAGGAGACATTTCTCATGTTTCATTCTCTTTGTAGTCGAATAGAGTAGAGATCTTTCCCCACCACTAATGAATTCGTCTTTTACTTCATCATCATAAGGAAAACTCACTCCAGTCTCAATCTAATCTCGGATTGATATACATTCTACACGATAGTTTATCTGTTTTCAGTCATAAATAACGGCATCATGAGTGTACACCATTTTCTGGTAGAGAATGGTGTATTTACACTCCCTCTATGTCAAACTATTTTGGATCACAACAGTAAACTCATCATTCGTCTTTCAGAACTTATTATTTATTCATATTTTACAAAGTGACAATGATATTCTAAATTGAAGTAACATATTATTGCTTAAACTGATGAGATTAAAGATCAAATAAACAGACTATAACGTGTTTGTTCTAAAAACGAGTATTAATAAGCTTTTATTGCACTACATAATGAGATACTACTGTAGGTCGATTCTTATAATAATCTCAATCGAATGGATCAATTCATAATACCATTTAATGGCATTTTACAGTAGACGACAAAATTATATCATATTTCAGTTTTTTCGTCATAACATGCTTAAAAGTGGTTAAATCTTTCCCAATTTTTTACAGGTAATAATCCGTCCATATATGGTTCTTTGGGCAATTACTTGTTGAGATACCACAAAAAGCAAAAATTTAAAAATTATTTTGCCAAAATTGTGAAATTGACGTTTTTCTGTTTTTTTTCTAACAATTTTTATTTTGTACTTGTTCGTTTTAATTCATGTTACCATTCATTATTTTATGATTTAGAGTATGGGTAGGCTTCGTGGAGCAGCCCGTTTAACATGGCACCAGCAAAATACGATGGTATGAGGAGCCCAAAGAGGAGACACACAAGTGCAGCTTTCGCAGCAATTCAACTTGTCCCAATCAACGAATTTCCAAGTTCCTTACCCGGTACAGACCTCGAAACGTTCCAGGAGCAATTATTGGAACAGGTAAACCTCATAGACTCGCCATGTCATCGATTGCAACGTCCTGCGGGCGCTACGAAATAACACCCAAATGTCGACAGGCGTGGTCAAATCGATTTCCCAGCCATCTGGAGACCCCAACATTTCACTCCACGCTACTCAACGTAGTCTGAATGAAGCTGGAGTCCATGCACGTCACCCGGTTAACAGGTCGATCATCAGTCCAAAGAATCATTCATGAGAAAGTGGAGTGTGCATGCGCGTATCGACACCGGGGACCAGCAGAGTTGTGAAATGTGCTATGATCGGCCGAATCGATGTTGAATATCGTAGATTTGGAACATATAAATTACGTACGTCGTCCTGTTGACACCCGGTTCGATCCAAAGTGTCAACTTCATGCAATCGGGCACATTTCGCAAGTCTGCTGATCCCGGTGTCGATACGCGCATGCACATTCCACTTTCTCATGCCTGATTCCTTGGAATGATGAACGACCTCTTATCCGGGCAACGTGCATGGACTCTAGCATCATTCAGACAACGTTGAGTAGTGTGGAGGGACACGTTGGGGTCTCCAGGTGGCTGGGAAATCGATTTGACCACGCCTGTCGACATTTGGGTGTTATTTCGTAGCGCCCGCAGGACGTTGCAATCGATGACATGGCGAGTCTATGAGGTTTACCTGTTCCAATAATTGCTCCTGGAACGTTTCGAGGTCTGTACCGGGTAAGGAACTTGGAAATTCGTTGATTGGGACAAGTTGAATTGCTACGAAAGATGCACTTGTGTGTCTCCTCTTTGGGCTCCTCATACCATCGTATTTTGCTGGTGCCATGTTAAACGGGCTGCTCCACGAAGCCTACCCATACTCTAAATCATAAAATAATGAATGGTAACATGAATTAAAACGAACAAGTACAAAATAAAAATTGTTAGAAAAAAAACAGAAAAACGTCAATTTCACAATTTTGGCAAAATAATTTTTAAAATTTTGCTTTTTGCGGTATCTCAACAAGTAATTGCCCAAAGAACCATATATGGACGGATTATTACCTGTAAAAAATTGGGAAAGATTTAACCACTTTTAAGCATGTTATGACGAAAAAACTGAAATATGATATAATTTTGTCGTCTACTGTATATACAATATAAATATTGATGGTAAGGTGCAGATTGCTCCTGAAATAATTGATGTATTCAAAATAAATATCAAAGATCAAAGAACATCTCACATATTTCGCGCATGAAGTTGTCATTCCAGCAACTGATATTGACAGACAAAGTGCAATTAGAGTGATACGAATGAGACCATCGGCTGAATAAAAATCAATTGTCAAAGTTATAAAAAGTAATGAGATTTACCATCAATATCACAAAAAGAAACGAGGTACTCAAAGACATACATTGTAAACCGATTGCATAGATAGAGAAACAAAAATGTGAATTATATTCGGAAGTATGTAAATCTAATTTTTTTTTGAATATTCTAATCTGATAAACTCATAAATGCATTGAATATGAAGTGTAACTTCACGAAAGTCAAATTTATTATTGATTATTATTTATTCGATCTACAATGTTCCTTTAATATAATGTGAGATCGTAATTAATTATGCTAATTAATAATATTAAACATAATTAATGTATTATATATATACCAATTTCATTACTGTAAAATATTGTTCTAATTGTTAGCATCAGAAGTTTTTGGACCACACTGGAAGGACCCCCCCTCCCCCCCGTTAAAGTGCATGGTGGTCTGAACTTGTGTGGGATTGGCCTCGTCACAGATCATCATTTTCTCCCAAAATATTTCCGTTATGTAATGTAATTACCTTCATATTGTCTATTCACAGATGTATCATACATTTCCATTTACATGAAGTAGATGAATATAGGAAATTAGAGACTTACGTAAACTGGCACGTATTACCCGTCTATTTCCATGAATAAACTTGCAGATTTCATATAATGAGGTGAGTGAAACAAAGTACTAACAATAAAGAGGACACAGTGATAAATTTTATACCAAGGAAACGTAAAATAATCATTACATAGCTGTCTGAATGTTGAACTACACTGACTTCTCCATAAGAATTTTAAAGGCTATTTTTTTAAATTGTGAACCAATTTTACTTTATCTCATTTTCAGAAGTAAATGATAACGACTAGGACACACAGGAATCACTTTGCTTGAATGGATGGGGGGCGTCATTCAATACTCTCATCCTTCTGACTGGATTTCATTTCCATTGTCGGAGCCCTTATCCTCCAAGGTAACGTTGAAGACCAAAAAAGAACTCGTTTTAAATGTTTACAATTCCTTTTGGGTTTTTTTATAAATGCGGAAACAGGGTAAAGTTTGAGCATTTTCAAGACTGCGTTGAAATAATGAGCATCGTAATAGTTGGAGAAGGTATTGAACATATTCCGATTAATTTAATTCCGATTAATTTAATTTTTTTTGAACATATTCGATTTTTTAAGAAAAATACTTGATTCCTGCTCAATTTACACCTTCATACATGTTTACATATTTAACTAAAATTATTTATGATCTTTAAAGAAGGAGACCCGCGAAAGTTGATGCAAATCGCTTGCATCTCGCATATGCAAGCGTCAAGTGATATGCCAGATAGAATACTCTCTCATCAGTCACTTAGCGCAGTGGTAACATTTCTGATTATGTAGCGAATGGTCGCGGGTTCGAATCCTATTGCCGAAATTTCCTATTTTCAAAAAGCGCGCCTTCGCCTGCGATTGCTAGCATGATTCATGCATGATTCCAGCGATCAATACGATGAATTAGCATAAAATAAATAGTATACGGTATGTACAGTATCGGCGTAAAGTCATGGGACGCTTTTTCATTTGTTTATAACTTTTGATCCAGGAAAGCAATCAAGCTGATCTTTTGAGTCAATATAGAGAATTTGTCAAGGAATATTACCATGATGTGTTGGTGTAATTAACTTAGTTAATTTTTGCGTAGTGATGACGCTACCGAAGTACACTTTTTTGAAAATTCCCATTTCTTTAGTGAAAAGCCCTGTTCTTCGGGAACACTGTGAGAGTGGAGACCCCCACTAGGCTGTACAGTCAAACAATCCGGAATGGCTCCGGCTCCGATTTCAAGCTGTAGCAGGGTCGCAACTTTGACCACCAAAATTTATAACTCGGCTTCTAGATGTGATAACGACCCGTTCTAAGCGCCAAAATGATGCTAGTGGCGAGTGATGTTTATCCCCGGAATATGGTAGTCATAGCTCGTCATTAGCCCTCAGGGCTTAAAAAAAATTTTTGTTGGAAGGACTGATTTTGAGACCCTACCGTTCAGAGGACAGGTCTTCTAAAATTATGGTGCGCAAGCAGCTTTGCAATGTATCATATATTTATTTCCCTTATTGTGGTTTAGTACCGATTCCTTTCAGACCCGTAGCAAAAGTTTTGCTGAGGTCTACTCGGAGCGCGCTCTTGCGCTTTCTCTCTTACTTCTCTCGCCCCTGGGCCTCTATTGATGAAATCTCGTAGTTTCAAAATACCAATGCATGTTAGAGATGTTCACAAAAGTTTTTACACTATTGCTAAACTTTGATCTTTGATCTTTGTATTTTGATCTTTACTCGCTACAACCGAGTAGACCTCAGCATAACATTTGCTGCGGGTCTGAAAGGAATCGAAACTAAACCAAAATAAGGGAAATTAATATGTGATACATTGCAAAGCTGCATGCGCTGAAACCATAATTTTAGAAGACCTGCCCTCTGAACGGTAGGGTCTCAAAATCAGTCCTTCCAAAAAAATGTTTTTTAAGCCCTGAGAGCTAATGACGAGCTATGACTACCATATTCCGGGGATAAACATCACTCGCCACTAGCATCATTTTGGCGCTTAGAACGGGTCGCTATCACATCTAGAAGCCGAATTATAAATTTTGGAGGTCAAAGTTGCAACCCTGCCACAGCTTGAAATCGGAGTCGGAGCCATTCCGGATTGTTTGACTGTACATCCCTAGTGGGGGTCTCCACTCTCACAGTGTTCCCGAAGAACAGGGCTTTTCACTAAAGAAATGGGAATTTTCAAAAAAGTGCACTTCGGTAGCGTCATGACTACGCAAAAATTAACTAAGGTAATTACACCAACACATCATGGTAATATTCCTTGATAAATTCTCTACATTGTCTCAAAAGATCAGCTTGATTGCTTTTCTGGATCAAAAGTTATAAAAAAATGAAAAAGCGTCCCATGATTTTACGCCGATACTGTAGAATAACTTTTGCTAACTTTCTGTCTTCACAGTTTGTTCACGAAAATATTCGCGGGAGTCCACCTTTAATTTGTCGATATAAACGAAATATAATCTATTACTCAATCGGATGAGAGATATAAAAAGATTCATTCTGCACAACATTAATCCTATTTTATTACATCTTCTATATTTTAATTGTATTTCCTTTCATGATTTATGTTTTCACGTAGTTTCACCATGTCATTTTAACGTTATGTCGATGAAAAGAAAAAAAACCAATAAAATAAATTAATAAATCATAGGTACATATATTCGATAACATTTCATTTATCTCGGTGATATAATATTATAGTTTGGTTGCATGCGAACAAGTTTTTGCTTCTTTTTTCTTTCAGTATCATGTTTTTTGAAATGCCAATCCATCGAAATATATATTTGATAAATATTATTTCCGAAATTTCGACTTGTGCGGATTGTTCCACTGTTCCACTCTTTTTCAGACAAAAAGGGCCTGAATGGTGCAGTTATTGATCATTGAACACATTTAGCAATAGATCTATTGACCTTTTCTCCCATATATCGAATGAATTCGAAGGGGTGGTCAGTGGAATTCGATCATCTCCTATCCCTTAATGTTTGGACTTCTCACTTCTTATACACTAGGATATCGTTCTTCAAGAGAAAGAAGCAGCATTTTTTTGCTCCGAGTGCGTGTCATCACTTGCCTATCTTCTTTGTTCATCCCTTCCCGTTTTATAAAGAAAATATAAAGAAAAAAAAAATGGATTAGAAGGGGATTTCACTTTCCCTGTTGTCAACCATGTATTATCTACAGTCCATGATTATTTCTTCCACTTCCTTTGTTTGTCCTCTTCTAAATGACATACATATTAGACGCAGCTTGTATAACAATATATTATTTTAAATTTAGCTTAAGGAAATGTTATAGTAATAATTTAAAATTGCGATTACTTAAAAAAATGGTTTCATTCCAAGCTTGTGATTGTCCTACCTACTAAAAGCGAACAATAAATTGAATTATAATATAACAACTACAAATTTTCTCAATTGTTCACCTAACTTAAGAATTAACTTTGTATTTATTGTTTTGATCATTGTGAACTATGATCGTTACACACGATATTTCAAAATATAATTTATAATACAATTTAATACACGTAGTTCTATATAGTCGGTGGTTGGTCACGATATCTACTATTATTTCATTCTTTTCATTCAGCATATGGTAGAGACCATATGAAACGTTATTTTCGTACAATAGTGATCTTTATCCGTGATTTCATGGCATCATTTCCAATTTGTCATCAATCAGACGAACAGAGTATATCCTAGTCTTCATATAGCACGCAATCAGAGATGTATGAATACCGATGATTAGACAACGATGAAAGTTGCTTTCATGATTTGGTTCAAGCTATACTTTATCATGTACTAAGTATAAGTATAGTAAGGTAAAAGTCGATGAAGCACGTACAGATCAGCTTGAAGAATGCGACCCCATTGACAATGCTCTTTTCATTCTCTGCAATTAAGTTAATATAAATATAATGTACGTAGATGATATGCATGCACAGTTTTGATATAGCTTGTAAAACGTAGATAACTATTAACCAATTATGTGCTTCATGTTGTTTCCGCCGCTACGTCTAAATTGAATGATTTCTTTGCTTTACCTTTACCTTTAGCGCTCTCATTATATCTTATATGGTTAAGAAACAGCAAATATAGGATCCCCGGGGAGGGAAGATCATTGATCTGTGCATATCCTGATGGTGTGAAGATTCTTAGCGATCTGTCATCTCTCATCGAGAAACGCAACATCTACACACAAAGAATATCTGAGAATGAGAAGGGAAAGAACAGATCTGTTCTATGAGAGATCTGAGTCAATGTACACACAGTAGTCACAGATGATTCAGCTACTCTTTTGTAATATGACGAATTCCCCCACGTCTTCCTCCTCGACTAAGATACAGTGTATTTGCCCATCATATTCATTACATTATTCACTCTTCATTTCTCGTGTTCACTTCATTTGTCGAATCTGTGACGAAATGATGACGAACAAACCGTATTGCAGAGGAAGACGATGCAAGATTCTAAACTACCCCGATTTATAGTTATCGGCATTTTTTATTACGTCAGAGTATCTACCTATAAGTGAATTGATGGATACAATATCTATCATATCTATCTATAGATGATCGAATCGAGTCCTTTCGTGTTTGTTTAGTGGGAAATACTACTACGTGTGCCACATCCATTGTTTACCCTCTGGTTATCATCGTCATCATCATTATTATTACATTTATTATCCTCATCCTCGTCCATGTTTGAATGAGCTAATGTGTGTATCCTTATAATTAATATCGACTCTTTCTCCGAAACGATACTGATTTCCTTAATGCACTAAAAGCAAACTTTTCAGTATTTGGACAAATGGACCTATATTCGATACTCAGCCACATTCAGGCTTCTTAGCATTATTAAATTTAGTCCATGATAGCACGAACTACGTTCGCTAGCGCTTGCTACATTCTTGCTAGTTGGGGGACTCGAAGTTGGATCAGCGCCCCAATACCTTAACCTATATTGATCGTATGAAATACGCTTGTTTATTTAGTACGAGAGTAGCCAGCCACAGCACTATGAATTTCTATGTATAGAGAGATAGTCCAAGCGAGATAGTACGTAGATCAGAGAGAGAGAGCGAGAAGGGAAGGGAGGGAAGGGGGATTGATCGATAGAATACTTCTGCGTTTTACCAGCGATTAGCAAGGTAATTACACAAGTACGTTTTATACGAACAATAATATCTATTTCTAACTAAAGCGGGTTGTGACTGACAGCTTATAATATTTTTTTAATCTCATAAAGTGTTGCCTTGGTAGTGATTAATATGATCCATTGCTCTGGATCTAATCCATCAATCAGGAATACGGTAGGTCACTGTGGTTCACAATCATAGTGAAAATAGACAGATGGATGAAGGGAATACGATAAGATTGGGAATTTCTAACTATTTAAGTTGACGTAATGCTCGTTACAGAGATCGAGATCACATGGGGGCATCTTCTTCAATCAAGCGGTACGCGTCTGTGGGAATTCAGTATAGTTTGTAGATACATCTTACTTGAATAGTAGTCTGATTGAGCAAAGTTGTCTACAATGATTATTTCTAGATCCAAACGTGTGTCATCATTAATTTGCATCCATTGATATGATCCATTTGAATATCACCTCAAATGACATGGGAGGAGTTTCATTCCTAGAAGAGAATTGTAGAATGGGCGGAGTTCAATCGTGTACTGAATATAAGCTTGGTATGTCGTCCTTTAAGACCATATATACTTTATCCTTGTTTATATTGACGACACCTTAGGCCGTACTTATTTTTGGTAGACAAAATTGTCCGTCTAATTAGCATCTACCATATCCTTATCTCAGAAACCTATACTTTTTTATATTCTACCTTCCTGTTTATAAGATCTCGTCTTGGAATAACAAATGGTAAGGCAATTTATATTTTGTACATAATTGGTAAACCTGTATTATATTCATGACGAAACTAAAGAGAATAATATTTGGAATTTATTTTTTAATGTAAGCGGAGCATCACGCAATTTAGTAGTAATAGTTTATCTTAATGATTGTTATCAAAATATTTGAATTATCTGTTTGTTCCCAAACTGATATGACTTGTTGTTAGTTTCATTCTGTGAATCTCATTGAAACTATCTACTTATGTGTCTAATCACTGTCGAGTGATCACTGTAACATATTACACTATTATATTCATACATAAGATATTACATATCCTCCTATTTGTCAAATACCGTATACCGTGAAACTTTCTAACTATGAGTAAACATTCACGTTCTTACTTGTATATCTTCTCACTTTTATGTTTGATTTGATCATTGCCTCTATGGATTACTGTAGTGTTTGTGTCGTCACAACTTGATGATGATATGTGTCTCTTCGGTCATACTCATGAATAGTCCAATCACTCTTAGAATAACCTTTTCCATCTTATAAATCTAACCTCATTAGAGTTGTATCAATACTGATTAGAGGATATACCGAGACTGTCTAATTGAATCCCCTCGTGAGTTATGATACGTCATCAACAGATAAGTTGCAGATACGATGATGAGAATAATATTTATGCGTAAAACACGGAACTGAATAAAATGAGAAGATATAAACGGTGGATGATTAATATATGACTGTCGAAGTAGAATCATTGGAATGAATGGGGATATCGCATCAATCTTCACTCGGGGAAACAAAATCTAATCCGGTTTCTGAGTCGAACAAGAAGCTTTGCTCTAGGAAAAAAAGCTATTATGCATGTAATGAAAATGTGAGAATGGGTTTTTTTTTAAATTGAGACCATTACTAGTCATGAAAATGCGAAAGTAAAGTGGTTTTCGGATAGAGATTTGTATTTTCCTATGGTAAGTTTCATGACTAATGTCGATATTCTTCGTGTTTCAATGATGTCTCAATTTAGTTTTTTCCCTCTACGTGATTGAAGGTATTGAAATTCCATGTAGCGGGAAATAGTTATGGATCCTTTCCAAAATCTTTTCTTCTATGTATATGATAAGGATAGAAATTATTGATGCACTCTAATATAAATTGCGCACGTTTTAGTAAGACGGTTACATTCATGGTGAGTGGTATTCTTATTAATAGGGTGGTGTGGCAAGCAGTTTTGACCTATGCTTGGAAGAGGGTAGTCTTTTGAATGATGAAATCAAGATCAGTATTCCAATCGTCGACCGCTATCGCTTGGTTACAATTGTCAGGTTAGGTTACAGTAATCCAAGGTAGGTTCATACCAAGTTCTATTAGATCTTAATTGTAACGGGATAGAATAGATTGTAGTTGAAATAATGACATATTTCGAGTTTAGAGTATTTTACTTCCTAATAGAATAGTCTATAATACGTCATTACAAACTAGACTTGATTTCAATTGCTCGCAATATCATCGACCTTACGCTAACTGCCACTAAATATATATTCACCCATTAGAATAGCACCTCATTCTCTTATATTTAGCATGCGTATATTTATGATCTCATAAGATAACTATTGTAAATATCTTCATCTATTTTAAGATAGAATACAATATTTCTATTTTCCATTTCTATTTATGTTGCTGTTCGAACAACTGGATAGTAGTGTTATAATATAAATTACTTATTATAAATTCTTATATGATCTGAACATTGAGTAGTAGTTAATCAATGTTAAAGTTTTGGTAAATGCCTCGACGATTACGATAGACTACATTGAGTTACTTAATTCATGTTGGGAATAGAAGTAGATGATTACAAAATGTTAAACAGGATGTGCCTATTTTATAGGCATATTTGTGGCCGAGATATTTTTTGTGTATATGACAGTCCTCATTAATACATCACTGTAGTATCAATGGAATTTTTGATTAGATCATGATTAGATATGGGATATATTAATAATATTAAGAGTAAAAAAAGGGAAAATAAACAACAAGTATTGTACAAAAGCGTACACGTTGAGAACCAACATAGAGTTTAAAGAAGAGGAACCAGGAGATTGGTGAGCTATCATCTAGAGGAACGTG
Organism: Parapristionchus giblindavisi; assembly: GCA_943737045.1. Classification (NCBI taxonomy): domain Eukaryota; kingdom Metazoa; phylum Nematoda; class Chromadorea; order Rhabditida; family Diplogasteridae; genus Parapristionchus; species Parapristionchus giblindavisi. The sequence goes on along the minus strand of CALSFV010000377.1, from coordinate 193,289 downwards.
GGTGTGACAACGATGTGACAGTATGTTCTCTAATAGATTCGAACTGCCCGCGTAGCTCATTGTGAGTTTCACGCACTGCATAAAGGAGTACGAATAGACGCAAAATGATGCCTTTTGCCTGATCGGTATCGATCCACGTACAAAATATTTCCATCGCTGTCGCAGTTAGGCGATATCACTAACTCCGCGAGCTACGCTCTCCTGTAGCTCATTTGTAGCTCTCCGGACTACTGTTCGAAAAGTACAGAGTTAGAACACCTCCCTGGTTTTCAACTTTTGCCGAGTTGTTCTGACCATATCCGCTTATGAAATGCTTGTACGAAGGGGCGGGGCTACCCCCGCTGTCGCACACTCTCCGTTCAAAAACATTCCGCAGAACGTTTTGACATCTTATATATCTCGATCTGCAGCGAATAATTTCCAGTTTCATCTCCGAATTTCCCATTATAAACATGTCTCTAACTATAATATTTATCGCATATAGCTACGCCCACTAAAGAGGAACTACAAAAGATTGCAAAATGATCAGTATTATGTGTTCTATGCTAGATTTCTCATACAAATCCCACATTTTACGCCCACAATCACTATCCATATAGTATTTAAGTTCTAAAATGTAGCATCACTCTCAGTTTTTGCTTTTCTTCGACTGAAGTCTACTTTGATCTGACCACTCTCTTACCGTATCTCTTCTCTGGAAATTTCTCCCCGCGGTTCACCCTGTCTAAGCCCTCTACCCCGCGGGACACCCTGCCTTTAGTTTCCCCGCGGGGCACCCTGTTGCTCACCCCGCGGGGCACCCTGTCTAAACAAGCCACCCCGCGGGGCACCCTGTCATTTCAGAGACTCAACAAGCTGCCCCGCAGGGTGCCCGGCAGAGTGCACCGCGGGGCGAGTGACAATGTGCCCCGCGGGGAAAAATTTCCAGAGTTAATAAAATCTTAGTCTTCTACAATATCCCTAATAATATCTTAGCCTTCTACCGTACCCCTTAATAATATCTTCTACCGTATCCCCTAATAATGTGTTAGTCTTCTATGTATCCCTTAATAGTATCTTAGTCTCCAGCTTCAACTCAGACATTTTCTACTATTGAAAGCGGAACAATTAAGTTGATATAGTTATAGTATATATGAATTATGGTATGCGATAAACTTCTCAGTCGTTATCTCTATGAAGTCGTACAAGAAATGAGAATAATAAAATGTTCTTATCTCTTTTCTTTCTCATGTTTTTATTACTTCACTTCGATCTCACCATACGTTCTTTATCTACGATAATCAAGTATAGTTTAGAGTGTTGACACATCTACTGCATGTCCAATTACTTGTTAAAAATTCATGTATTCTGATTGACGTTTCGATTTGACATCATATTTTCTTATTGTATTTCAAGGTCTATTATCACACCGACTTAACGATTATGCAAAACTCTAATGATTAGAATACTCAACTGGAAAGAGATAAGCAAAAAGTGAGATTGTGCCCACTCCTTGCTTCCGCTTGTAGATATGATAGCCCATGGATAGAAACTTTTTGCCGAAATTTCCAATTTTATAAGAGTGCGTCTTTGCCTGAACTTCAAGCATAGATCAATTCGCGATTCTAACGATTAATGGGCACAGTCAGCTAAAAAAAGATAGGGTACGGTGTGTAGTATTGCTTATGCCATCTTTTTGTCTTCACAGTTTCTTCGTGAAAATATTGGCGGGACACAACATTTATGCATTTTTGTTCAAGTAACCATATAAACTCATATTCTATTCTCCCTCCCACTCTTCCATAAATCTCCATCTTCTATCACTTTTCCATCATAAATAAATCATTGAGGATAGCAAATGTAAACATTCCAAACCATCTTTTCCAAACCAAAGAAAACCGAAACAGTAAAAGATTTATCCGTTGAAAAGAGATATTTGATAGTGGTGTAGACTAAATACAATAAAGACAATTGCTCGTTTCATTTTTAACTGCCCACTCCAATCAAAAATGAATTACCATCTGTATTTTGAATCAAATCACCACTATTTTGTTTTATCATTGCGTGTGAGTCATCATTAATGTTGCAATTCTCATTCGTATCTAATCATTTGTTATGTACCGTACTCTATCTATAATTCAAATATCATCTTAGATTTCCATGGTCATTCATCGTTGTTTACTCAATCTATCATTGATAATCTTCCTTGGTGGAGTATGTTCCATCCACATTCGAATCCCTGAAGTTGGCTCAGGAGCAGTGGAGAATGTCCTCAGCAGACTTCCTGTTTGGGTAAGTAATATACGGAGATCGGGTTTGATAGAGTAGATGAAGTGATTCTAACTATGGCTCATATCGTCATATCTCATGAAATGAATAGATGCAAATTATTTACCTTGTTTATGAGAAGTATGAGTTACTGTTACGGTAAGAGATGCTAGATTTTGTTTTGTAACAAGTTCTGCATCAAAGCGCTATGAAGCATAATATTTTTTCAAATATATCATAATACATTGACAACTTGCAATGTACAATTTTCGCTCTCAATTTACATCGTGAGAAATTCTCAGCATTTGTACCGTTTCTAGCTTCTGAAACACTATATTGTTAGTCTTTCAAGTTCTGAAAATCCTTAAAATATATTGGTGGCGTCGTTGTATACACAGAGAAAAAAGTGTAGCCACAGCACACAAGACCTGTGAAGTGTTATATTTAACACTTTGTTGTGCAATTTTTATCGCAAATAGTGTTAGATATAACACTTCACAGGTCTTGTGTGCTGTTGGTTACACGCTTTTCTCTGCGTGTACGTGACTTTCTCACTCACAATCAGTGTAGAACAACCATAATAACATAGGGTCAATCTTTATCAATACAGATAAAGCAGAGTGTTTATCAAATAAGTAAGATCATGACCAAATAATCATATGATTGATCTCCATTTCCATTAGTCTTATACTCTTTGCTCTTGACTCGAGAAAATCAGGCCATTTTCATTCATAAATTCCTTTATGCACACATGAAAACCGATACGACATGAAAGATAGCGATTCGAGAAGCTGTCAATTACAAAGTATATTCTCGTCCGCCACACATATTACATGACAAGGGGACGTCACTTTGAATTGACTGACGCCACTCTGGAACGAAGCCTACTATAGATAACAAAATAAAGATCAAAAAGTGTACAAATTGTAATTGATACTTAATGGGAATAGATCGGCTTCAAAATTAACCTTTCTTTTCCATAAATGATCTGATTTAATTAATTATAATTAAGGTGAGCAACGAGTTCTCCGAGATCATCATTACAAATGATGGACACAAACTTGAATCTGGTTCTGCTCGTTTGGTTGGTACTCCTAATGGTCTCAAGGTTGAAGCCGCCTCTCCAGTTGATGCACTCTTTGCTATTCATGTAAGCTCTTATCACATCATTAGATAAATATATTGATTAATTCAGTCGTACATACGAGAATATTGTGGAGCATCTGTCACATGGGCGGGAAGTAATCTTCCTAAACATGCTTCTTGTGATCGTCCTGATATCTTCGAGAAGGAATATTCAGCTCCCAAGTAATCAATAATATGTCGATACCGTAATCAGCATCTTTCGTTCCAGAATTCGTTATTTCGGAAATCCTATAACCTACTCGATCTCACTGCCTTTTGCTGATTGGAATCAATGGGAAGAACTTATCGATTGGCTCGCTCTTAGTAAGTGAATAAGTTTTTTTTTAAATCGTCGTAAATCCAACAGCAAGATGAATGAGATGACGAGGAGATCAAAGATCATCAAGATAATTTTGAGATGGATTCAACATGGTTTTGACTCCGGTCGGACAAGAAGCACTTTGGAGACAAGTATGGATCGACCAAGGACTATCTCCTAAGGCTGTTGATTATTTCTTCACCGGACCGGCTTTCAGTGCATGGTAATTACAGTATTAGACGTAGCGGTCTATTATTAGCTAACTTATTTATTTTAAAAATTCACATTTAAAGTGCACGCAGACTTATTCTTGTACATCTATTAATATTATCAATTTAATTGAGAAAAATTCAATATATATTGATATTGATGCAGGAACCGTCTGGGACATATTCAACATCTTGGTGGTCCAGTATCCAAGGATTACTTTGACTCTCAACTCGAACTCAATAAGAAGATTGTTGGACGTATGAATGAACTCGGTATCGTACCTGTCCTCCCAACATTCGCCGGTTTTGTTCCCGATGAATTCGTCAGGTATCAAAAGAGCTGTTCATTCATGGTAATAGTGATATCTTGATTCAGAGTCAACTCCGGTCTTCAGTTCATCAAACGTTGTAAGGGATTCAATGTCTCCTGTGTCTCTTCCCTTCATCCCGAGGAACCCGCCTTCCACAAGATCGCAAATGCCTTCATGGAAGCGGTTAGTACCAATGGTCTTTCCGGTGAAAATCATCATTGATTCATTGATTTTCAGCAAGACAAGGTCTACGGTAAACACGCAACACGAGTTTTCTCAGCTGATCCTGCCAATTTCTCTACTCGTAAGGCCAATGAGATCGTCTCTGTAGGCAAGGCTATTCTGAATGGATGTGGACCCAATTGTACTTGGTATGAATACATAATGGTTATCATCGCCTAGAGATTTGTTTCAGGATGGTTCAATCAACTACTTTTGCTGACTGGCAATCAGATGAAATCGAAGCCCTGATGTCATCCGTTCCTAAGGGAAGAATGATTGTATTAGACATGAAAGCTGAGAGAAGACAGGTTCACAGGTAACGAGAGATGGATGGAAAGATCAAAGATCAAATGTTCAGAGAGACAGCGGACTTCTATGGACATGCCTTTGTCTGGTGCATGGAACACAACAAGGGAGGAAACGCTCAAATGAGAGGACATCTAGGAAAGATACAAGAGGTTTTTAAAAATTTATTTTAAGACGAATATATCTGATGTCCTCAGGAATTCATTGGATCTGCAACGATGTCGAAGTCCATGATTGGAGCAGGATTGACAATGGAAGGAATTGATCAAAACTATATCGTCTATCAATACTTCATCGATCTCATATGGGCAACTGACGAGATCGACCCATTCTATTGGTATTATACTACTTTATTAATGAAATCTCTCCTAATCATCACAATCTCTACAAAATAGAAGAGTTTTTTTGAGTGCTGCAAGTTTTACACTAGCTTAGATTTCAAATTCTTTGAAAGAAGGCAATCAAAAATTGTGGAATATCAGGATCGAGAAGTATGTCTATTCCCGTTACGGAAAGAAGGATAAGTCTGCCGTAGATGCATGGAGACGTATCATTGCTACGTATTACACACATATTGATGATCAGAGCGCTTTTGCCATCTATCATCGTCCCAATATCTCAACGGATATGGGAGAAGAACATGTGAGATTAGTTCAATCAAGTTATCAATTAATATGTTTCCATTCAGTTCGAATTCCAGCCTAGTCATATGGGACATGTTAAGAACATCTTCGAGAAGCTTAATCATACTTATGGACATAATGCTCTATTCAGGTCACTTTGCAATCAAAGATCAAAGATCAGATCATATATTACAGACAAGACTTCGGTGATATCCGTCGAGAATTCGTTCAACGTCAGATCATCTATGCTAATATGAACAGGTTTGCAGAATAGCTAAAATCAAATTTAATAATATCATTTTATTCATTTCAGTCTTTACCGTGGTTTGACCGAGAGTTCGTATTTCCTCAGACAAGCTTGTGACGAACTTGAGAAGAAGTTCGAGGAACTGGATCTAGTGGCACGACATGATCTGAGGTAGAGCATATCATGTTGTAGATGATAAACTAATTAATTATAGCGTGTTCATCCTACAAGCTCGATCTGCTGCTATTCCTGCCTCGGCAGCTGACGACTTCGAGAGAATGACCCGATATCAATTGACCCTCTTCGCACCAAACGGTCAAATGGACTATGCAGCCAAAGAATGGAGCGGTCTAATAAGAAAGGTAAAAACGTTTATCTTTGATTTATACACCACAAGAAAATTTGGCATTTTGCATTATGAACTAACATGCGTCTAGAATTGCGTCATGTTTGTCCACTATATTGTAATATTTCAGTACTATGCGAAGAGGTGGTCGCATTTCTGCGACATAATGGTAGCAATGGAGAAGAGGCAACGAGAAAGCATCGTCTTCACAGATTCACATCTTCCAAAGGAGATTATGGATGAACTCCATAGAAAAGTGGAAATACCCTTTGTGAAGATCCACTAGCCGCCCCCCCCCTTCCAAGTACCGTAGCCCCCCCCCCTCACCTGATTGTATTCCTCCCCCTTCCCTCTCCATCCTCCCTTCGTTATCAAACGATCTCTATCAACTCTCATAGGTTCATATTCATTACCTGATCTCTTGTAGTTGTATCTATTATATCTTCTATTATACCATGATCTATCGATAAAGTGCAAGTTAATATTAATTATCTGCAGAAATTGTAGCAGTATGATGAAATTAACTACAAAACAAGATACATTCCATCTAGTTAGACACATCACATTTAATTATTCGCAGAACTTACTATGGTAATGTAAATGACAATTTGATGGCAAAAAGACACTTTGCAAAAATGTACAAGTATATGTTTGCATGCACTTTAAATGTAAAATTTTAAAATATATAAGTTAGCTAATAATGCGCCCTATGGTGTTTATTAGAGATCCGCCATCGTTCATTCGAAAAATGATTTCTCACTAATAGATGCATGAGAAATCGTGCGCATGATTTTAATTTGATAATTAAAAAGAATTTCGTGCAAATTTGAGAAGTCGACTAATTCTCATTCATTTTCACTCTTCGAGCGGTGGATTTTCTCTCATGGCCACTGCGCGACTTTGCACGAAATTAAGAGTCAAAATCGCGCAGAATGACTTTTCATCATTTTAACGTCGAACATTGGTCGACCGGCCGTGCAATTGCACGAATGCGGATCTCTAGTGTTTATTTACAAAGTCAACGTATTCAAATTTGACTCTAACTGTCGTCGTTTTTTTATTTTATTTCTGTTTCTCTTAGTAAAATCAGAGCACAGTGCTTATTAGCAGTGACACAATTTCAAAGGACGCCTCGTCACTACTTTCTTTCTTTATTTCTACACGTCATACGTACAAATCTTTGTTTTTTGATGTATTTGGTTTTGACAACATCGTCTATGGTTCTTCAAATGAAAAATAGAAAAAGGAAATGATGATCGACATATACACTCACAGAAATTTCCCTTATATTTAATTTATTCAATGTATGATAAATTATTAAGGGAATAATTCCCTGGCTAAGGTCCCCCAAGAGAATTATTCCCAGTTATATAAGGGAATTATTTCCCATACCTGTAAGGGAATTATTGCCTTTCATTTAAGGGATTTGAAAAAGATTTAAACAATAAGAAAAAATTGCAAAGTTGATTCACACTGGGTAGGAATCGAACCTACGAGTTTCGGACCACTACACAACAGTCTTGCCACTAAGCCATGCGGACATGTTCGAACTCTCGTAAAAGTTGATGATAGATGTAGTCGGACGCGCTCATACATGCATTGGAAATTCCTTATATGTAAGGCAATTTGTTAAGGGATTAATTCCCTGGTAAAAATTGCCTTACATACAGTAACGGCCAAAAAGAAAGCAACAACGTGCTTTTTGAGTGTAACTTTGCTTGTATGCAACCAATCGGCGTAATTTTTTGATATGTTATGCGCGCAGGTCTTACCGTCGTATTGTGTAAGAAAAAGAGCGACGTTTCTGAAAAATCAGAAAAATTTAATGAATTTATTGATTTCGGCGATTTTCGCATTTTGAACCATTTTTTTGTTTATTTTTTTGCTCGTTTGCATTGTGCTGAAAAATTGTTGTATGTTTTCAGGAGATAGGGCGGCTAAAGGACTCTAAGAAACTCAGTCGATCAGATCGACAAGCCATTGCTAGACGCCGGGCCATGGGCATGAAGTTGGTTCACCTGGCTAAGCAGTACAAGACGGATCTAGAGATGATCTCCTGCTCTGCGAATCGTCCAATTCGGACAAAAATCTCTGGAAGGACTCCCCCGACAAGTTCGAAGATCGGTACATTCCTCAAAAGGATCAGCAAGGCTAACCCCCGAAAATCTATGGTCCGGGAACGCGCGCAAAGATTGCTTCGGGTTGTTTTCCTCTTGGAATACTCTGCCCCGAGGCATAGTAGAGCGCCCAAACGGCTGCATCACCTTCGCCTGGACCTCTATGTACTTATCCTTATTCATAATACCCTCAACCCTATGCGGCGGGCCGATATCGCCCACATGGAACGCTCCCCACATCATCACGGAACCAGCCCCATGCTTCATAGTGGGAACTTGATACTTTTCATCGAATCTGGATCCTATAGAGCGCCTCGCATGGGTAATTTCGTACGTTCTTAACATCAGAAACATGCTCTCGTCCGACCATGATACCAAAATTCGGTGAAAAGTGCCAAGTCCCCACTATGAAGCATGGGGCTGGTTCCGTGATGATGTGGGGAGCGTTCCATGTATAGGGTTGAGGGTATTATGAATAAGGGAACTATTTAACCTTACCACAAAATTCTCTAATTTTGACACCCTGGCGAAACTCTACATGGAAAAAGGATTCTAAAAAGTTAGATCAAAAGTTCCACATTCGCGTTATGAGTCCTTTTTCGGGCCTCTGAAAATGCACTGGATTTGCGCAAAAAGATTCCAAAAAATACTAAAAGGCGCAGAAAGCCAAAAATGTTCAAAAATGGCCATGAATACACAAAAAGTAGACCCAAAGAGGTCCAAAAAGGCAAAAAAAAATTTCCAAACAGGCCCAAAAAAGCCTACAAATGCTCCTTTCAGAGGCCCGAAACAGGACTTAAAACGCGAATGTGGAACTTTTGACCTAATTTTTTAGAAACCTTATTCCATGTAGATTTACGCCAGGGTGTCAAAATTAGAGAATTTTGTGGGAAAAGGTTAAATAGTTCCCTTGTAAGGGAATCGCAGTTCCAAAACTTCCCTTAGGGAATTTTCTGTGAGTGTACTACATCTGCTTCAACTGCCTCATGTATCGCTAACATTGAAACTTGGGAGGTAGTGCTTGAGTGATATTTTACTTGTATATTTTATTTGGAAAGTTTAAGCTTTTAATTCTTAAGCTCTCATGTAAACTGAAGGTGACTTTAGTCGATTTTCCGTTAATAGTTATCTATAATATATAAATGACCTTCCGGACTACGACACGACAGAAACTACAATAAAGAAATGTGCAAGACTCGCAGAATTGTCATTGTCCTCAAAGTATTATCATCAAGACAATTTTCAATTTGTCTTTATTCCGTAATAGGGATTATGATAGAACAAAAGAATTAAAGGGGCTGATACCATTTTCAACGGTTTCTTCAACGCTCTACGCTCTCTCGTTGTTAGAGAGCAGAGAAATAGTGTGTGCGATGAAGAGACCATTGAGAGGGGTCACTCTCCCTTTAAAGCAGATTCGACGGTTTCTTTCGAAGATACTGACACTTTGTGATTTCCACAAGTACATAGACAATATCGGTTTTCAATTTTCCAATAAATGTACTCAGTATTATTTAAATATCGCAAATTCGTTCCGATAAAATCCTTTTGATTTCCGAAATATTTGTCAAGTTACCCTTGTAACTTAGCATAGTTCAAAAAACGAAAGTATTTACTTGGTATACTTCTAACTCGTCATTTTCTCACCACGAATGCCAAAAAGTAAGTGGGTGAGAGAAAATCCCATCGATCCTACGAGTTGTTTCTTACTTTATCTGACTCAAAAGGTGTACTCAAAGTCATTCGATTTATAATTCACTAATAATCAACTGGAAAGTGTGCTATAGAAATTGTTCCAACTTTGTTTATCATGCATATGCTCTCACAAAAAACAGCCGAAAACACTCGAATGAAACAGATTTGGCGATTTTTGCGTATTGCTTATTGGATTTGTGTAAAGAACATTCAACTTATTTCCTGATCTCGGAATATCCCTTTTGTATTATGTAAATAGCAGAAAGTAAACCTGACCCACGTTGTTATTCTCTGAACTGCTTACGCAATTGACTTTTCTCTTCGAGACTTAAATTCCAGCAACACTCACAAGTCTGTCAGTCTTCGGCCGTTCGTTGTATTACATGTAATATAATATGCACTTTGCGAGATATTTTTTTTGAAATATGAGATTATTCGAGACAGAAGAAGAAGACTGAGACAAACACGGAGTGACACGATATTGATGTAAAGCTAAAAATATGAATTCTACGAGTTTTTTTCCATGAGTTCTAAATATAATCTTAGATATAAGGCAACATTTTTCAAGTATTTCTTTGGACGGATAATATTATTGTATAACATGATCGTATTCGAATGCATCGTTACATTTGCCTTACGGCGGAGGCACGTAAGGCAAATGTAACGATGCATAAACCGCAAGACAAATTATATTAGCATACTTTCTGAGGAATCTTATTAGAGGTTAATTTGAATACGTTGACTATGGAAATAAACAACATAGGGATAAACAAACATCACCACACCATTATTAGCTGATTTATATATTTTAAAATTTTACATTTAAAGCGCATGCAAACCTATACTTGTACATTTTTGCAAAGCGTCTTTTTGCCATCAAATTGTCATTTACATTACCATAGTAAGTTCCACGAATAATTGAATCTGATGTGTCTAACTAGATGTAAATGTATCTTGTTTTCTAGTTAATCTCATCATACTGCTACAATTTCAGCAGATAATTAATATTAACTTGCACTTTATCGATAAATCATGTAAACAAGATATAATAGATACTGTAACTATCATGATCAATGTTTGCAATGATAATCGATAATGTTGAACTACAATTGTTTGGATGAAGAGATCATGGAACGATTATGAACCTATGAGAATGAGAGTTGATTGTGAGTGATAATGAATGAATGAGATCGTTTGGAAACGAAGACAGGATGGAGAGTGAAGGGAAGAGTACGGTGTGGGTATAGAGAAATTGAATGGTATTGGGTGAAAGAGTTTGTCCCAATAAATGTGGATGACTAGGGTACTTGGTTGGTGGATCTTCACAAAGGGTATGACCGCTTTTCTATGGAGATTATCTTTTGGAAGATGAAACTCGTCGATGACGATACTTTGTCGTCGTTTCTCATCCATTTCTATCGTAATAATATTAATGAATGATTACTTTTCATGATTGCTAAGTTGAGAATTAGTAAAAAACTTAAATTCTTTTACTTTTGGAATATTATAGGGCATAATTATAAAGAAGCTAAACTATGATCGTCGACTAATTGAAAGGGAATGATCAATAATCAGGGTCAAAGACAGCATCGGCGACATCATCTTCACTTAATTCTCTTCGTAATCTTCTCAATAATACTTCGTTCTCTTGCATCTACAATGCATTTTATTGATTACATCAGATGATTAATAAATAATGACCTACTAAAGCTAATTTTAAACACTCCACCAAAGTAATACTATCTCATTTCCATTATGTGGAGAGTTTCAAAAAAACTTCCATGAATAAGAAGAACAATACCACTTTGAAGGGTCTCTTCTGTAGTTTGTCACAAACACATGAAGGTGGATTACAACACGGAATGACAGATCGATCGAATTTTCCCAATTGTTCAGGTATATTCTCTTTGATTATGCCATTACGATGTTCGAACACTTTCTCCTTGGCTAATTCAAGAATCTGGAAAAAATGAACGATTACCTTTACTATTTCACCCGAACAGTGACAGAAACATAGCTCATTTACCTGTGAACGGTACACTCTTAATTGCAAAATACTCTAAGGATTATATTTGAAAGCATTAGTAATTGTTTCACTTTGCAATGTTAGGGTTAATTCTCCAGGTTCACAATTAGAATGATAGTGATAGTTCAATTCATACCGTGTCAACATCATCAGAAGTGGACTTTAGTGGATATATCTCATAAGGATCAACATCAAGATTGAATACAAGAGGAGGAAAATGACTACGGAGATCTTCATCAGGGCATTTTTGACTTACGTACCTTGAATTATTCCAATTTATTAATATAATAGTATATATTTCTTTACCAATCGTCCAACGGTTTTCCTTCTGGACACCAATGGGCTAATGTTGCAGCCGAAGTTTCGTTTTTGAATATAGGTGACGTTTTGTAGTGAATCTAAAGAAACGAATCTCATCATTAAATGTACAAACCGAGCTCATTTCTTCTCCGCTCTGGTTCCACCCTCTCGTAAACAAATAAAGCGAGAGAGCATTGCCAGAGCTGACAGTTTCAAATTGCTTGGTTTGTTAACTCATTAGATCCTTGTTTACTTCCTATGAAGCACAGAGATCCTTTGTTTATCCCAATCCGTCATTTTTCTTTGTTTTTTAAGCTAATCCAGTAGACAGATACAACCAAAGAAGGAAGCTAATAAAGTGAATGATCTTCGCTATAGTCACAGAGTAATCTCATGACAATATGTTAGTTGATGTTATAATAATTAATGATAGATATATAAGAGACCACAGTATCTTTCACAATCTCTCATTGATGGAATAAATACCAAAATGAAAAAGGGTAAAGATACTTCTAACGAGTTACCTTATATTTTCCAATTCGAATAGCCATGAAATGTTTATTACAATAGAAGAATATGGGACGTTCGTTGGATAGTTGTCCTTTCTCTCCATTTCCTTTCAATTCTTCCCAGATATTAGCACCATCTAGAGGATATTGATGACGCAACTAAATTGCGTAAAATATATATTAAATGTTACTATTATTATTAACAAACCTTATCTGCTCGTGAACAGTTATTCCTTTCATAGAATGTACGGTAGATATCCATACTTGAAATTACCTAAACAATCGATATTATCGTAAAAAAACTTGGCCATACCACTGTATAGCTACTGTACCTCATGAGATACTCTTCCAGCTGGTACGGTACCAGGCTGCCAAGCAACGAAAGGAATACGGAATCCTCCTTCATAACTGTTCGATTTGCCGCCTGAATAAGGGAAGGTTACGGTAGTCTGGAGGGTGAACTACAGTATACCTTTCAGTCCAGCAGTACTTCCTCCATTTAGACACAATTCAGCATGAGGTCCATGATCACTCATTAGAATAACTAAAGTATTCTCAGCCAAACCAGATGAAGTTAGAGAATCAAGTACTTCTCCTACAGCCCATGCCATTTCATTTATATTATCACCATAGAGTCCTGTATAGAATATTGATTGATACCGTATACTAAGATGAATACAGTACCTCTCATTGAACTTCCAAGGAACGGTTTAGATGCGAATTGAGCAGAATGAACATGAGGAAATGAGAAGTAGAAGAAGAATGGTCTCTCGGGCTAAAAATTGAGAAACGGTAAACCAGAAACCATTCCGGTATGGTTAACCAACATCTTCTGTTCTTTGATTCAAGTAGTATTTCCAGTCATCCACTAAGTTTTCAGCCATATGATCGAACTGCATTGGTTGTTGAACGATTTCGTCACCATCATATAGGAAACATAGTGTTGAGTTAGGTCCATCTTGATACATTGTCTAAAAATATAGGATTATAAGTATCAGTAAACGAATGATCTACCTTCGAAGTATCACATTCCCATATGTTAGTGAATGGAAGATTAACTCCAACATAATCGAATCCTCTCTTACTAGGTAAATGTGCTCCATCATCATTATATTTTTCATTTATTCCCAAATGCCACTTTCCTACCATTCCAGTCGAATAACCTTAATTATTAATTTTAAATTATATATTCAATTTGATCCTGAACCTCGTTCTTTCAACATTTCAGCTAGAGTCTTCTCCTTCTTTGGTAATCCTCCAATATCTTGTGGTATAAACACTCTAGCTCCTCCAGTGACACCGAGTCTGATAGGAAGACGACCTGAATTGATCTTTGATCTTTGATCTTTATTCTGATCTTACCAGTAATGAATCCAGCTCTGCTCGGACTACACATAGAGTCAGCAGAGTATGCATTTGTGTATCGTGTACCTTCTCTAACCATCTTCTCAATCGGAGTTTCTTCTTGACTCGGATTACCATATGATTGTAGATCTCCCCAACCTTCAATGTATCATATATATAACTCCATGTTGACTTCTATCATTGCATCTCTGATGCATAGACATCCCTTGTTTATCAACAACCTTCTTTTTTTCCTAATCCATATTATACACCTCTGAACGCCCCCAATGCATAAGGTAAATCGTGACTACAATGATCATTCCTATTTAGGATTGGGATAGACTTTAGGACCACTTGAGACTAATCTATGGTTATTTGTGTCATAGGAAGCTATTCTAATGATAGGTTGAGCGAGATAACGAACAACCATGTTGTCTCATGCCATATTGATACTTTTAGTGAACCAAAGCTCACATTTCGTGAGAATGATATCGTTAATCATTCTATGGTTCTCTTAGACACATCACTGTTCTTTAGTATCTAACCCCCTTGAGACAAGCCTAACAATGACTATGACGATGAATTATGAGTGGGCGTACTCATTATGAACCTTCATGGACAGTAATTGGATATGTATCATAGTTCTGAGGGATTACTGCTACACTACCTCAAGTGATATTCACTTCCATGGGAATATATTGTGGCCATGTGTGGGTGAATGATGATTATGAGAGACAATGAATGGGTTCCCATGATCTAATGGGAACATGCATTTCTTTTGTCATGGAATCAATCTAGACTAGACTTATTCAGGCACATATTCTTTCATTGTTTAAAAAAAGATACTGCAGACGAAATTAAATATGGACCCAGAATTCTTTGTTAACGCAATGTTTACAAAGTTTGGTAGGGATTCACTCAAAATTGACGAGACTTTGAAACTATATCGGGTCCGATTTCACTTAGTTAAGTGGCTAAGTGAGAAATGCAGTAGGATCACACTTACAATGTTCTGAATATACGACCAAAGACTACATTATTTCCCCCTATAGCTATAATCTAACAAATCTCGATTAAAAAAGAGAACAAATCCTTATACGTCATAGCGATTATAATCATAATTGGAAGAGTTTTACGGGCATTCATAGTGACAAGTTGAGCGAAAACGCCTACTGAATAAAGCATTTCTATAATCTTTAGTGACTTAATTTGCAGTTAAGTTTTCTGATCTATTTGAAGGAATGTGTCTCATATAAGATATTTTTAAACTCCTTTTCTTCCCTCTTTATTTTTGTATGATGAAGTTTTATCGAGATTACAGATTTTCAAATCAGCATAGGCTAATGAAACTCACCCAAATCGTCCACCATCAGTATCAATAGATTAGGATTGTCTGGAGAAACCTTCTTGTGTGGACATATTCGAGAGATCACTGCTATTGTTGTAGTCAATATGAGATATGGTAGAAGTAATCCCATCTCTATAATCATAGAAATTTAATATGGACTTAAAGGGAGAGTGAGATCTCTCAATGCTCTCTTCATTGTGCACACTATTTCTCTGTTCTCTGAGAGCGAGAGAGAGAGTATAGACCGTTGAAGAGACTATTGAGGGAGGTCACTCTCCTTTCAAAGGCATACCCCGAGCTAATTTTACTCTCTGCTCTGGAAACGATCTCGTAGACAAAGAACGCGAGAGAATATTGATATTTAGAGTGGAGAGTTTCAAATTAGCTCGTGGTGTCCAATTAAAGATCTGGTGAGAAATGCGTGTTCAGTAGAACAAGTACGATATGAATGTGATTATGAAAAAAAGAATAGCGTGAATAACTGCACACTTAGATAACAAGTTATGGCATTGTTATCATATCAGAAAAGATCAGCTGTCGTATGGAGAAAAGAAATAAGGACAATCAGTAGATTAAATGAGGACTACAGTAATCTAGTTCACGATAACAAGAAGAAATGATGAAAGATGGATTACTGTGGTCTCTAGAGGGGGAGGAGGGAACAAGTGGAAGAACTTATTCATAGACCCCTTATATAGTTAGATGAAACTACTTTCCCATGAGAGATACATTTGAGTCAGTGAAGGGCATGCACATGCAAAATCGCGGAGGTGGAGGGGGGTTGGCTTATAGTTATTGAATACTTTGCACGTGAACAAAACGGAGAATCGCTTATATTAAGTATTCCTCTTTTTAAATAGAATATGATGATTTATCCATAAGTTTGAATAAAGTCATCAATGATTTTCGTTCCTTAGGAAGTGCTTCGATGATATGACGCAAATTGAGTCCGGAGGGATTCATATACGTACTGTTTATCTTGACGAATGAACTCAAAGCGACAAAATATAGAAAGTATCACGGTACCTTCAAATTCATATGATAGCTACCAAAAACAATTTTAATTAAACAAGTTAAAACTACAGTGAGACATGATGATGTAAAGATGATATATGATACGCTTGAATAAGTGGATAGGTGGCACCAGTCTCCAATGAGGAATGATATCTCCCATATTATACAAGATCTCTTGTATTTATACTCATGGGCGGAGTCTCACTCGGATCCTTATTGGTAGAATATGATAGAGACCATTTATATACATAACCATCACCAAATTAATTAATAAATATACTAAATATATATTACGATTTATTATTTATCTATTTATTTATTTATTTATTGTTAATTCAGAAAAATCCCAGTCTAGTGGGAAATGGGATAAAGGAGACGAGTGATGGATGTCCATAACTATAGACATTTCTTTAGATTATATTTATTTCATATAATATATACATTTTATAAAGACATCAAAGAGCATAGTTAGCAGACAAAATTACGTAATTCTGGCAGTAAATAAACGAATGAAACTTTATATTAGAGATGTTTAGGGGTATAATAACGAACTATGAATCAAAAATCATAAACATAAAGATATCATCTTTGGCTATTATGCAAGTTACATATTGCATTACATATAATTATATTGAATACCACAACTTTATTGGGGGAATAAAGAGTCTCTTCACTGATTGAGAGTAATCTGTTCTCGTTGATATATAGGAATAAGAATTAGTGTATTAAATGAAGAGAGATAAGTATTGAAGGATTTTGTGATAGATCACATTTGATATCAGAAGTTTCATTATTCATTATTTGAAAACCTGTTCGTTGAAACTCCAAAAGGCATAAACAAATCAACGATTAAACAAATCATAATTGAACAAAGTGAATACATGGAATACTGTGTTTTATGCAAAATTACATTTTTTAAACATTTAATCACGCAATGTTCATAAAGCCTGGTCCAACTTTCTTCACAAATTCATCCTTCCCTCTCAATTCGGGTCGTTTTACGCGAAATGTTTGAGCAAAAATGAGTATTTTTTTAGAACCCGCAGAAATAATTATTGTACCAGACGTACACAAATTTGAAGTGAATGAGATACAAATCAAAAGATGAGAGAATGAAAGAAAAAAAGCCTATTTTGTTAAAAGCAAATGTTTAAAAATACACAACCGATTTTGCAGCTATTAATTTAAGGTTCATTAAAGATGGAGACCCGGGAATGTTTATGCAACTCGTTCACAATCTCTTTGCGAGAAATTAGCGCCGTCACTCATCTATCCCTTAACACATTGGTAAATTTTCGTACTCATTGCGCATTTATCGCAAGTTCGAAATTTATTTCCGTAATTCCTCAATTTTCAAAAAAGTGCCTTTCCCTGTACGGGCCAAATCTTTCGAGGGACTCCACCTTTAACTACAATTTTTGCTTACATTCACGTTAATGCTATGTTGAATGCATAAAAATAAAGGTTATATTATGCTTTATGGTGTTTCTACTGCAACGTCTATCGTATAAACAGCAATGATAATCATGCGATGTGTAATTTTTGTCAATTATTGTAATATTGCATATCCGTTTAGGTTCAAGACAAAAAGTAATTTGAGCACCCAGTCTCACCATGTATCTGAGATCTAGCAAATATTCGCTCGAAATCTTTAGTATGAAAATGGAATAGGAAGAGGCCCACTTAGTTTCAGTGTAAAAATAACAAAACAACGACTTGATATGAACGGGAACTTCAAGTCTCAGTAACTGCATGAATAATAACAATACGGTTGAATGATAAGGATTGTCAATAATGTGATCTATCGGAATAATAACAGTTATGAATATCAATGGGTTATATATAATGCTGAGATAAAGTTGAAAACGAGGTTGTGCTCCATTCTAGCTAAGATCATATTGTCTCATAATCCTCCTAAACTCTATCTCTTCCTTTGCTCTTTTCATCTGAGATCACCTTACAAATACTAACTACACTGCAACAGATCATTGAGCGTCGTAAATCATTTTGAACTTTAATTCTATTGATATGAGCCAGATAATAAATATCGTTCATATTATTCGCCTTTAAAATTGTAATACAGAGTAATATCGAACAGGGAGCAAGAGTTCTCTAAATCAGACACCTTGAGCTATGATTCTTTTAATTATCTTTATGGAGAACATAACCGTACTTTACACTTTGGTCTGGTTATTCCAAGCTTGATTATTTGATCGATATATCCACTCATATCCTCATATCACGCTTATCGTAGAAATTATTACCATTTAACCGTCACAATACAAGACAGGTGAAATAAGAACATGTTGTTCTTCTCATGGATATTATGGTGTGGAGCTGATCACTTGTTTTCCATAACTATTCATAGAAAATATCTTAGATTCTCTGAATTCTTTTATTCTATTGAGTTCATTAAGACAAAGTATCGAGGACAATCTGATCAATAAATATATACATCAATACTTCCTCCGTTAATTCATCTCATAATACTAGTCTTATGAAATCCAAATATCTTATGAGAATAAAGATAAAAGATGTCTTCTTATGATACCTTTCAGTATCTATTCAAAAAGAATCAAAATTGTTCGAGTGTAAATGGTTTATGTATGAGCTTATATTATAATAAAGGAACACCCCGAATTGTACTCTCTGTTCTGACAATGTTCTCTCGTAGACAAAGAGAAGAGAGCAGGAGTCATGCGAGAGATCACTGTTGGGCCAGTGACAATTGACAGAGCAGAACTTCGAAAATTATAATTTATCGGTTGGTTTACTTTAAAGTTGAGAGACCGTAAAACTGGTAAAAAAGCGTTACGGAGAATTTCCCCTCCAACCTTGACAATTATCTCTTATAGGTTTTTTCTTTAATAACTCCTGTTCACATTCCCCAAGTATTATTATTATTTCATCTAAAAACTTTTGTTTATTTGCTATCACACTTGTCACTGCTGCATCAAAAAAGTAAATAAATAAATAGAAACGAATGAACCTACATATAACATATTTTTACTTTTTAAAACACATAAGTATATATTTTGATGAGGATTAACACGTATGGTGTATACTCGAGACTAATGATCTGACGTAGTCCAACGTGTGCTTCCCATACATATATCTACATGGCACGAATAGTTAAGTACTTTGGACTTTTTGCAGTGGAGATAGTGAAAACAATTAGTGGCCATACGTATTTCAGCGAACCAAAATATAGCGACTAAATGGAAAATGCAAGAATTGCTATAACACGCTATATGAGAAAGTGTGTGGTATCGACGAAAAATGGATTTTTCTGTTTTATGTATGATAATTACAGGCTCCATGAGTGTAGTTCACTGGTACTTGGAAATTGCTTCCAATTGAAAATTCGCTTCAGGGGGTGACCACACAACGATTTGGCGCCTTTTCCTAAAAGGTTTATTTCGAATCCAATCGATTCAGGAGTGGTTGCAGTCGACTCCTTGGCTAATTCTAAGAAACTATTGCTAAGGAGAGTTTTTCGATCAAAGGTCAACGAAGGCTGGAATCGGGAACTTTCGAAATAATTTTCACATTAAATTAATTCTAACTATTTTCCCATGGCGAATGAAAATTTTTTATTTGCTCAATCGCTTCTACATATCATAACACATCTTCAGTTTAAAAAGTGTAATTTATAAAAAAATAGAAGTTTGTGTACGAATCAATTTTGTTCGTTGGACTTAATTGTGGTGAGCATTGGCGACGTTCCCTAAAAAGTTTATTTCGAATCCTATCGGTTTGGTAGTGGGCGCATTCGAATCCTTGTCTAATTCTAAGAAACTATTGCTGAGGAGAGTTTTTCGATTAACGGTCAACGAACGCTGGAATTGGGAATTTTCGAAAAAAAATGTTTACATTAAATTAATTCTCACCATTTTCCCATGGCTAATATAAACTTTTTATTTGCTCAATAGCTGCTACATGTCATAACACATCTTCAGTTAAAAAAATGTAATTTATAAAAAAATATATATTTGTGTTCGAATCAATTTTGTCGTTGTTATATGAATTATGGCGAGGAATTGTGGTAAGGGTAAGAATGAAGATTTCCTAATCGATTTTTTGTCGCTTTTCTGCTAGTTTCGTGCGTATTTCAACGCAATGACACGAGTAATTGACTGTTCATCCGATGGTTCGGAGTGCAACTGTAGTTGGGCAGTGTTGCTCACTATTCTAATCATCATTGTGATGTAATTTTTATTCTATTCACTTATTCGTATACGTGCTATGATATGTTATGATATGTAGCAGCGATTGAGCAAATAAAAAGTTCACATTCGCCATGGGAAAATAGTGAGAATTAATTTAATGTAAACATTTTTTCCGAAAATTCCCAATTCCAGCGTTCGTTGACCGTTAATCGAAAAACTCTCCTCATCAATAGTTTCTTAGAATTAGACAAGGATTCGAATGCGCCCACTACCAAACCGATAGGATTCGAAATAAACTTTTTAGGGAACGTCGCCAATGCTCACCACAATTAAGTCCAACGAACAATATTGATTCGTACACAAACTTCTAATTTTTTATAAATTACACTTTTTAAACTGAAGATGTGTTATGATATGTAGAAGCGATTGAGCAAATAAAAAATTTTCATTCGCCATAGGAAAATAGTTAGAATTAATTTAATGTGAAAATTATTTCGAAAGTTCCCGATTCCAGCCTTCGTTGACCTTTGATCGAAAAACTCTCCTTAGCAATAGTTTCTTAGAATTAGCCAAGGAGTCGACTGCAACCACTCCTGAATCGATTGGATTCGAAATAAACCTTTTAGGAAAAGGCGCCAAATCGTTGTGTGGTCACCCCCTGAAGCGAATTTTCAATTGGAAGCAATTTCCAAGTACCAGTGAACTACACTCATGGAGCCTGTAATTATCATACATAAAACAAAAAAATCCATTTTTCATCGATACCAAAAAAAATTCAGTTGTTGAATTCTCTCAGATAGTGTGATCTATATTGTTTGTAGAAAAAAGGTACCACAACGGAAATAATGTTCTATTACAAACAAATAAAATGACATTATAAAGGTATATATACAGGGTGTCCAAAAAGTATTGTTACACGGATAAAACCATGTATCTTTCTCAAAACCGATCATAGACAATTCAAACGAGGCACAGTATTTGTCACTGACCATAGGAACATAACAATGAATGATGACTTGATTTGGCCTCCATTGGCCGCGATGACGCCACTGAGACTATGAGTTTCAAAGTCGTTGTAGGGCCGCAGGCAAGGGATGTCGATTTTCTCCCATGCCATTTCCAAGGCTTTCTTGAGGGACTCGCGGTATTTGTGGTGGGTAGAGCAGGACTCCCTCTCCAATGCTGCCTAGACGGTGAAGTCCAGGGGTTCAGGTCGGAGGAGCGGTGGGGTCATTATAGAGTCGCGATGAAGTCGGACACATGGGTGCAGCACTATGCTTTTGTCAATATGTCCTAATAAGCAAGCACTAAATCTTGATAGAAGTTTCAGTGAACCCCATTGAAGTGAGATCGTGATCAGGGGAGAAGGGCCTTCTCGAGAATCGTGTTGATGTGGTACTCCTTATTGATCTTGACCCCGGGATCCACGAACAAAAGAGAAGTCTTGCCCGACGAGCACACCCCAGCCCAAACCATCACTGATTGGGGGTGGGCAACACGCGAGACGGTTCTTCCTCTGACATCCGCTTGCTGAAGAGACTGTGCGATGATCCTCGTGTTCTGGCTGTTGGAGACCTCCTCAACGGAGAACAGCTTCTCATCGAAGTATACGGTAGTCAAGTGCTCGCCATGAACGGCCCGCAGTAAGAGCAATTTGCATCTCTCGAATCGTTTCTGCTTGTGGAGATCAGTGAGTCCATGACCCTTTCTCATCTTGTAGGGGTAGGACTTGAGAAGAGAATGAACAATGGTAGCCATGGATCCTTTGAAGATCTTGAGATCATTTGCCATCTTATTGATGGAGCATTTGACATTACGATTGACCCTCTTCTCCACCATTTTCTGGCCCTTCTTGTTAACTGCGGTGTAGGGTCTACCCGATCTTGGATGGTCCTTCACAGCGCCTACCTGCTTGCAACGGGTGACGGTGCGGTAGATCGCCATGCGGGGAATATGAAGCTTATTGTTGATGGACGACGGAGTGTCTCCAACGGTCCAAAGATCAATAATAGTTTGACGAAAGCGGTGCGGTCTAACCATGACTAGGGGAACTAATTAGTAGGTGTTCTGAACACATCAAAGGGTATGCTCAAATGTGCAATAACGGGATTTGACAGCTCATGCTACAAGTTAATATTTTCGTGTTTCAAATTTGTAACAATACTTTTTGGACACCCTGTATAATCGTAGTCCAACTAGAGGCATTTGCAGGTGATCTAAATCTCTGTAATTGCTTCAGTAACACATTTGTGACAAAGTAAAACATTTGTGACAAGTCGTGACTAAAATTTGACAAATGTTTACAGGATTTCGAAAACTTCATAGTGCGTTATCTGAATACTGTTGTTAGTTTTTTATGAGTTTCCCTGGGTTTGGGAAATTAACCTATGAAGAAGAAAAATACACAATTTGCTGCGAACGTTATCTCAAACTGGTTTTCCACAATAAACTTGCTCTGCATTCTGATTGATTCCATGATCAAAATGCAAAAATTAGGGAGTCATGTAATGAGAGATACATTCAAAAATAGGCAAAGCACATTTACAATAATATTCTAAAGTGCCCTTTTTGCTCCGCAGAGCTCCCAATTGATTCTTTTACTTTTATCCTCCTGTGTTTGAAAAAGACCTACACACTGAAAACCTTAGACCGTACTTAGCTATATCATCAAGAACGTGAAAATTGTTATAAAATTGAACTTTGTAAAGTTTTTTTTCAAATTTTATCTCGTTTCATCACAAATGTTTAACATTTTTCGTTTTGACGGTAAGTGCGGTTGATAATTCAAATATTTATTATGGGTGATACCCGTTACCTCATTTATTGATCGTTTCCGTCTGTCCCTTTTATTTATTTATTTATTTATCATACATCCAATAAAGATGTGACAACATTTGAAACGAATAATAAATAAGTGAATAGGAGAATCGGGAAGTGGGTGATAGGAATTGGGGAGGGAGAAGTGGGAGGGGCAAATGATCTCACAAGCAGAAACGATTCGAGAGATGCAAATTGCTCTTACTGCGGGCCGTTCATGGCGAGCACTTGACTACCGTATACTTCGATGAGAAGCTGTTCTCCGTTGAGGAGGTCTCCAACAGCCAGAACACGAGGATCATCGCACAGTCTCTTCAGCAAGCGGATGTCAGAGGAAGAACCGTCTCGCGTGTTGCCCACCCCCAATCAGTGATGGTTTGGGCTGGGGTGTGCTCGTCGGGCCTTTGAAGCATAAAAATATTGAATGACTAAAGGAAGTGATGGAAAGTGAGATTAAAGGGGACTTAGCATCGTTATCATAATGCTTTTCCCATCATTTTATCAATAGATAGTCACCCATCTCATTCGTTCTCATCCATTATGTGTCGACGGAACAAATGTTTAATTTGTTTGCCTGTTAAGGTAAATCATACTCTAACGTGCTAAAGATGCAATACTTTAATTTGTTTTAATTTTTAAGTTTTCCTCATTTGCAGGCCTTTTGTAAAGAAAATAATAATTTATACTTATAATTTCTTGGTATGATAAATTAGTTTAATATTTTTATTTCAGTTCGGATCAGCATTTCTATCCACAGCTCAGTCTCTCCTATCTATAGCATATTTACTATTGCTCATAAATAGGGATGATATTCAATTGTATCAATGGGTTGTACTGGTTAGTCATACATTTCCTTGACTGTTCTTTACATGCCACACCCTTCATTTTATTGGTCATGTCTGGTCATTCGAAATCATTCTTTATGTGTTATCTATACGTACTTTAGGAGAGACCATTATTGTTTAAAGAACAATGATAATGATTAAAACTTGAAATTTCGTTAAATTATTCTTTTTCTTCCTAGGGAGGGCTGTTATGTTTCACCGTATTTTCTACACTTCTCAGTTTTATTGGCATACTGGCAAAAGTACCAGGACTTATGATACCGATCATCAGCACGACCGTAAGTCCAATCTTTATTTCACTTTCCCTTCTAAATATATTTCTTGAATTCTCTATTCTTACAATTAAATTAAATTTATTTATCGGAAAGTGAAAAAAATATGTGTGAGAGTAATTTTTCATTTGAAATTACAACGATAAAGTTTGAAATTCGACAAACACTTTTCGATATTTTTCAGTTATTATCAGTTTTCTACTTCCTCGTAAGTCTTATTCTCACAGTAAACTACATGATTAACTATGACGTTTTAAATTCTGAAGGGAAGATCGTCTATCCAGATGGGTTAGTTTAAATGCTTTTCATCAGTCTCTGTCAACTGTGAGTGCTGTGAGTAATTTGCAATATGAATAAAATTCGGGAAATATTTGATACCTTTTCTACTGATTGAAGGAATATACTTTGCCACGGCAGCGGCTGCACCGACCCACATGTCGAAAAAATGGCGAATCAGTATCTACAAAAATATGAAGTCTAAGTGAAAATCAGGAAATTCAGGGAAAATCACGCTCTGAATATCAAGTAAAAAATTACTGACATCAGGGAAAAAAGTGAAAATCAGGCGAAAATTTGAAATCCTGAATCACTAACTTTCTTACTGTAGAAATTTTGAATTCCTGAATCACTAACTCGCTGTTAATATTCACTTTTGTAAGTAAAATATTCCAACTCTCTGGCACTTTGCCAAATTAATCGGAACGGACAAATAAATTCCGACTTGTATTTTTTAGAAGTCGAGAATGGTGAGCACTAAATACAGTAAGTCACCCCAAAAAATAGCCACTCCCTCGTAGTTATACGGTCGGCTTTCCCGCTGCCGTGCTTTGCAAGTTAAATTGTCTTGAGATAATACGAATCTGTTTCACATCTGTCAATTGTTTCAGTGCCCTCCTCCGTTTCTTCTATGACATTCCAGCCATTCCACTCTATCTATGGGCATGGTGGGTACATATTGATTGTATGGCAACCATGAAGAAGACCAAAAGGTAAACACTTATTTGATTGGTTTATGTCTGAAATTTTCGATAACATCGATGATCCTACATTGTTGCATTTTAATGTTAATTAAATTTAATTTAATTGAAAAATAATTAATTATATATTAATTATAATTATATTAATTATTATTTACATTTTAATTAAAAAGTTGAATGATTGATTTTCAGCAAGCCTCCAGCGAATCCTCAACCAGTTCAGTCTCAATCTCCACCCCCTCAACCCGCTACGGTTCAATATCAACAATCACATAATCAACCACAACATCCTCCTGTACAGTATCAACCTCAACCAATAGTTGCACCATATAACTATAATCAATCCTACTATCAACAACAGCCCATATCATACATTCGAGACGTCCCTATGGTCTATCCACAACAACAGCAACAGTATATGCCACAGGCTGGCCAAGTGCAAAGACAGGGGCAAGTAGCCAGCCAAGGTCAAGTAACAGGCCAAATGCCGAGGGCTTCCGCTAATCCGGCGACTGGATACAACTATTACAGGTGATCGAACGAGTGAAATGCCATTGCAATGGATAAAATATTTGAATTGATATTTATTCGTGCCTATCTCGTAATGAGAGATATGTCAAACAATAATTACATACCCGTAATAATTAAAGTGAAAGTGACAATTATGGACTAGACAATGAAAAATGAGTGTATTTTTCACTTTGGTTTTGATTCGTCCGTTTCCTTTGTTTCTGAGACGTCTTCTTCAACGAACGATTCTTTCCTTTTCTCAATTTCTACCTGCAATTAGTTTATTGATTTATTGATTTATTGCGTCGATACTACCTTGACCGGTGTTTCTTCCCGAAGAACGCCCAAGTTTGACGCGTAACTTTTGTCGAATGGAGTCTGAAATGACTTAAGCATGGCTTATTGTGCTTTTTTGAATTATCCGTATAAATGAGATAGAACAAACCTTGAATGATAATCCTAATGGAGATTCTAAAGTACTATCCACATCATCATCCGTATCTGGTAAGTATCGACGACTCGGTTGGAAACTATTTCTGTAATAACATCTATTATATATCTTATGCAGTGTTCAGAACTTTGAAAATGCTCTGAAAATGCTCATTTTGGTCGATTTTAAGCAAATTTTAATGGGTTTTTCGTTTAATATCAACGTTTATGGGTCGCAAACAATGTTTTGGACGCATTTTATTGATGTGGTGGCAATTTAAAATATGGTTGATCTTTCGCAGTATTTTCGTTGATTTTCGGCTTAAGGTGCCCAAAAAGGATCATACCATATTTGTTTCAGCAGGATACGTCATAAATGACCAAATTTAGTTGTTTTCCATGATACAAAGACCATCTTTTTCGAGCTTAAAATCGAGCATTTTCGGGTATTTTCCACTTGTACTTCTGAACAGCATTTTCTGCATTTGCTTGCATTTCCAAGTTCTGAACACCGCATAACATAATATTGCTTCTTCAACGGGTATTCACAATGAACCTCAAAGCTAATTGGCTCATACTATCTCACTTTATTTAATGCGAAAGAGTTCATAAATATCCATATTAACTGACCTTCTTGATGTTATCCCTATACTACTTCTTCTTCTTGTTGTAGTCATTTCATCCATTCTTTGACTATCTCGACGAGCGAGAAGTCGACGAGAATGTGTTGGATCTTTCTTTAAACTAAATATGATCTTTGATCTTTTAACTCTTTAATCTTTGATCTTTGATCTCTACCTATACGAGAATGGAGTATCAATTGAACTTCTCATCGAATTGATAGAGAACGCGAATGGAGGAACAGCATCTTCTTCATCATCAGATATACGACTACCTGATGGTACAACCTCCAGTCGACCCTGTAAATGATCTTTGATCTTTGATCTTTGATCTTTGATCAGTCTTTGGAGCTTGAACAGACCTGTAAGTTGTCCTCGTAGTCTGAATGATCATCATCATAGATATCTCTAGGTGGAGGAGATAAAGTGTCCATTTCCATCGAAATCTTGATCTGAGGAACTGAAAACCCGATAAACTTTGTAAATAATAACAAATACAAAATATGAACCATTCATGGTTATTCCATTATCAGAATGTTCATTATCGTCCATAGGGAATAATAATCCATTGGTTGCTCGTTCGATTGCATCGCGAACCTGGTACGAATGAATTATAACATGAATATTTCATTATCATCAGCAATGATAAGCATAAAGCAAAGATATTAACAAGATATTAAATCAATAAACAATATACAATTTTGGTTCCATTTTCTCTCGATTTCACAGATTTTGCTTAGAGCAGTCTATTAAAGCACATTCCGAGCAGTTTTGAGACTCCACACTCTGGTGATACTCCCTCGTTTTCTGTCTATGAGAGAGCGTTGCCAGAGAAGCGAGTAAAATTATCTAGGGCTGGGTTTTTAAGTTAACTATAGATGTGAACCTCTCTCAATGCGATCACTCCAACGAGCATTCCATGTTGAGTGACATAGGCACGATTTAGACCAAGAAGAGAGAATAATGAATGCAACTGCAATTATTCACTTTATATGCCTTCCAATGTGATGATATATTTAACTGACGACTGGCAATTGTGAGATCCTTTAAGATACAAAGTCTTACCTTGAATAGACTGGTATGAGCAACCAATTGGAATGGAGATGGATCAATCGGAACATCATCTAAGTGGATCATCTCTGTTAATTGAGCATTCTCCCATGCAATTCGCTTAAACATAATTTTCATTAATAAACATTTTCTTTTTATAATCTTTTTTCCCGTGTTCACTCAAGTTATGATTTTGCACACTGAAGAAATGCTTGAAGGTTTAATTTTGATTATGAATAAGATCTCTTACTTCATCACCCCATAGATCAAAGTTCACTGCGGGTTCCACTCTCGTAGTCTTGTTAAGATGGAATGGATTGCGTGTGATTGATCGAATAATTCCTGTAAATGATTTACATTGATATGTTTATGCTTTCATATTTTCGTACCTCCTAGTGCAGGATGCAAATGGAAACCATCATCATGAGCCTAGAAACACATTATATGTCATAGCGAAATGAATCACTCTTTTTCCGTTCTTTATACACCCTTTTTTGAAAAGTAAACAGGTTTTGAAAAGAACATTATCTGAATCAAATCAATTCTTACCTTTTTCTCTTCAGCTCCAAGAATCGATTCTATCTTCAGCTGAATATTCTTCGCCTCTTTCTCTCTGTAACTAATCCTTGATCTTTAATCTTTGATCCTTCGTCTAACCTCAGTTCACTTGGAGTCTGTTCATGTTGTTCTTCCGATAACTGAACAGTGAATCTTGATTTATTATTTAGCAGATTCGAATCTTCTTCAAGAGCACATTTTATCCGTCTATTAGCCTCATCGTGACGAGCTTCGTCTCCTATCTTTAATTTTACGAATTATTGATTTTTAAGACACCGGCTCAGTAAGATTCGAGGGTTGAGCCAGTGACCCCGGACATCGACCTCACCGATTTGGCCCAAAATTTTTTTATGGATACCCCCATGGGCCCCCATCACAAAATGGGTATTCATTTCGGCTGGTTCCTTGAAACACAGATGTGGCGGGTTTTCGAAATTTGAAAACTCGATTTTCACCAGAAAAAAATGGAGCGACCTAGGACCAATGTTAGTGTCGATTAATTATAAGTATAAATAGACAACAAAAACTGGCTATACGACGGTCCGGAGATCCGATCGCAAACTGATTTTTTTACCTCCTCAAAACATTATAAAATTATTTAAAATTTTGAAACAAAAAAGTGCAGTCCAATTTTTGCCTTATCTTATAGAGCAAAAAATTCCGCGTCGAATAAGTGAAAAAAATCAAAAATCGAAGGACCCGTCTTTTGAGATAAATGAACCTGAAGATGACCCGAAAATATTTTTGTTTTCAAACCCCCTCATTTTTGTACTCATATTGAACATCTCGTCGAGTAGAACAACTTTCTTGTTGAAGGTTTTGTCTGAAACTCATGTGCAAGAGAAATACATGAGTTTTATTTATTCGCAAGGTTGTTCACACAATTTTGAGTAAAACGAAAGTAAAATATTTTTTGTGTACAAAGCGATTATGCCTATATTGTAGAACGCAAAAATCCATGCTTACTTTATTGTTTCACGAAAAAAAATTGTGGACCCCCACGCTGAAAAAAATGGCTAGGAAATTAGTATTGAAAAAAAAAGTTGTCGAAACTTTGCCATGTTTATACTCATTTTAAAGTACTCGTCAAGTACATCATTTTTTATGTTGGTCGTATTCTATGAAAGTCGTTTGTTCTCAAGATACAAGCGATAATAAAGATTTGGATCCAATAAATCTTAATTCATGTATTTCTCATGTACATGAGTTTCAGACAAAACGTTCAACATGAAAGTTGTTCTACTCGACGAGCTCTTCAATATGAGTACAAACATGAGGGGGTTATATATTTTCGGGTCATCTTCAGGTTTATTTATCTCAAAAGACGGGTCCTTCGATTTTTGATTTTTTCCCCTTATTCGACGCGGAATTTTTTGCTCTATAAGATATGGCAAAAATTGGACTGCACTTTTTTGTTTTAAAATTTTAATTAATTTTAGAATGTTTTGAGGAGGTAAAAAAATCAGTTTGCGATCGGATCTCCGGATCGTAGTGTAGCCAGTTTTTGTTGTCTATTTATACTTATAATTAATCGACACTAACATTGGTCCTAGGTCGCTCCATTTTTTTCTGGTGAAAATCAAGTTTTCAAATTTCGAAAACCCGCCACATCTGTGTTTCAAGGAACCAGCCCAAATGAATACCCATTTTGTGATGGGGGCCCATGGGGGTATCCATAAAAAAAATTTGGGCCAAATCGGTGAGATCGATGTCCGGCACTTCCTGGAATCTTACTGAGCCGAAGTCTTAATAGTATTTTTTTAAGATAAAACTCACTTTCTCATCGAGAATTCGTTCAAGTTGGTTTCGGCTGACTGAGCCAAGTAGGGACATTGTATCTACAAGGATCAATATTTGATGTCGAAAGACCAAAGATCAAAGATCAACTATTACTTATTGAGTCAACAATGGGAAAAGCTCGTAGTCGATGCATCTTAAGTAGCATGTACTGTAGTTGTCGATATGTTGTTTCTCTTGATATGAACTGCACTTGTCGAACCATCACACGATCTACCGTAATCGTGTGAAATCTGGAAAAGATCGGGCGGTCTGATGCACTCGGCGCACCATCACTTACACCGATGAGGTACTTCTGATATCGGGAAGATACGGTAGATGTTTCATACGAATAATCGAATCGAATATTGATGGTTGGAAGTAGGAACACACGGCGTTTGAAATGATTACTGCTATCTGAAAGATCAAAGATCAAAGATCAACAAGAAACTTGTTCTCAAAGATTCGTACCATAACAGGGAGTAAGTACAGTAACTGTCCAGTGACTTCAAAGATGATAACTGCTACAGAAACTGTGTGAGTGACTGCACCTGCGAATGCTGCGGTGCCTGAATAAATATTTTAATATTTTTTCTTGTTTTGGGATATCAATGATTAAAAGCACACCCCAGTTAATTTTAATTTCCGCTGTGGCAATTCACTCTCGCTTTCTTTGACTACGAGAGTGCGTTATTTACCACAGCGGAGAATAAAATTCGCGCCGGTGTGCCTTTAATGAAAATCAAATTTACGCTCGACAACTACAAATAAAAGAATATCATACCAACAACAGAATATACTCCTGGATAAATTGAATGAGACTTTCCAACAGATGCGATTACACCACCACACAACACAGACACGTACTCACCTGAATATTCATTGACTACAGTAACCTTCTGTCTGTATGTTACACGAAGAATTTTATCACAAACTGCCTTAATTTTACCTGTAAGTCGACCAAAAGCAGCGCCGAGTACAAATACAGGCATGAATATTCCAGCGGGAATGGGTACTGTAGTACACAATATCGATAGGAAGTACTGTAATGGAAGGAATGTAATGGTATGTGCTAAGTTATCTTTAACACAGCTAAAAATATCACCCCGAGATTTTTAAACAAAAACAAAATCGAGTACGATGTTCCATTTGATAGATCATGTAATTCATAATCGATAAAGCATGATGCCCAAAAAACAAGATTTCAGAAAATAATTTGAGCAAATGAAAAAATATATTTTAGTCGTCACGTTTTTTTGATTTTTTCGCTGAAATATTGAATAACAGAATTTCTGAAGTGGAACTCAGCGTGGTAAATAGATTTATTTTAAATCCGTGTCATTTCATTTTTTAGCTGTGACAAAACTGGTCTAGATCAAGTCAGTCAAGTAGTAATATAATAGAACATACGAAGACGATACTGAAACCCCAGAGAGATGTGAACACTGGTGTTGTTTGCGTTTTGCCACTCCAATTCTGCGTCACTTTCTGAACAATAGCACTGTACATTATATGTTTCATAATTGGGATATCTCAGTCGACTAGTTTCGTTTATGATAATGTACGATTATTGTGGGGAAAACAACTTAGTATAATGTCTCTAACAATAAGTTATCAAATTGATTTAATGACTAACACTATCACATGCATATGGTGTTCCAGGTGGTGCTGACCATGTACAATTCTGGAACAAATCCGATACCGTCCGTGTGAACTTTTGCTGAAATTCTCTATTATACTTCAACTTCATGCATACGCACGTTAATAAAATATACATAACTCGTTAACGTTGTATTAAAAAGTAAAGAAAAGAATTGAAACGAAAAAAAATTGCGAAAAAGACGGAAAATTCTTCTTTTCTAAACTTTGTAACAGGGCATAAACAACATGATACCTTTCCTGCCATATATTGTCCGAATCCTTCCGGGAACGTAATAATACCAACAAGAATAGCAACAAGAATTGGGTAGATCAGCCAACTGGATCAGGGATTGTTTGATTACGGTATCGATCAATCAATGACTTACTATCGCTGGAATACCCGCTTGGCTATCGTATTCCTACGGAGAAAGAGAACGAGAGTTCGATGAAGAAGAATGAATAAAGCAGCGAGAAATCCACAAATTACCCTGCAAGCAATCAATAAATTCAGTTTAAGATAGAGATTTTGTTACTGTACCCTAATATAGCGAAGAAAGGTAATTCCTCAAGAACGAATGCCTTTCCCGGTGGAAAATGTGTTTGAAAGTAAGCGTTCATATCCACTGAATCAATATAATCAGATAATACAGAAAAGGATATATTAAATTTAATCCATTTCTTCTGTTATGTTTTCTTTTAAGACAAAATATAAAAGCGCATAAAAAGAGCCGACTTTATGCGTTTAGAGAGGGCGAATTAAAATTTTAGAATTTTTTTTATTTTTCGAAGTAATTTTCGAACACGTTCTATCTGTTCTTCTCATTTCACAAATGCCACATCAGCGAACCAAGCAAGAGACATTCGTTTTGATATTAAATGATTGTCACCTCACATTGAGAATGAAGCAAATCAGAGTAGTCAAGAAATGGCAGTAGATGAGAGCATACTCAAACAGAATTTGAAAATGAATATTGAATCCGTTCAAATGCAGAAATCATGTGAATAAAAAGCACGAAATCTAGTTTAAACAACTATGACAGTAGAGATAGATTAATAAAGCTTTGGCAGCATTTGTTACAGCAATCTACTTTTTCTATATAAACTATCGCAACTCAAGTCGAGCGTTAGTTGGATTAGTGAATTGGATTATTTGGTGCGTTGATAGAAGAGAGAATAGAATGGACGGATACTTACATTCTGGATCTTTGAGGATTGGAAGAATAATCCGAGTGATTGTAGCTGAACAAGCTGCAGCAAAGAATCCTCTCCAATAATTACGAACTGCGAAGAAGACTGATGTTACTTCGATTGAGAATAATACACCTGAAATATTGAATTCAAAGACGAAGGATTTATTTCGAAGGAGGAGAGTACATATTTATTACGTTTATTCCGAAAAATACATGAAAAAGCGGAAATGAAACGGTTTTGCATATCTCCCTGAATTCCCAGATTTCTTTCATTTAGATATTTTTTCAAATACAAATAGAGAAGCAAGTTTTAACGCCATGTGCTATAATTATTGGAATACCTCCAATAGGAGCACTAAATGTACATGCCACTCCTACTGCACATCCAGCTGCTAACATTTCACTACTACGAGATTCATTCTCATAGATTCCCTGAATAAGAAATGATCTAATCAATAAACATCATCTAATACTGTACCTTGAATCCATGAATCAATCTAGATAGTTGTGATGCTACTATAGAAGAAATGTGCACGAATGGACCCTGAATTTGCGGCCATCTTTAATTTTATAGTCCGGTGTACCTCTTTTCCAATCGGCAGTCCACTGCCCAAAGCTAGTGTCAGTCCTGCGATTTTTGTGAACAAAGTTCGAAAGGTTAGATACTCTTTGAGAATAACTCCTCGTAGAATTGTCTTCATTTCAGGAATACCCGAACCTGCACAAGTTATATGAAATAAAATAATTGGAGCCAGAAACGACAAAATAAAAAAAACAAAATGAAACAGTTTTTGATTGTTGGCACGGGTTATATACGTTTATAGATATACCTGTTTATAGATATAATGTAAATATAGAATCGAAAAGTTTAGTCTCATTACCTATAGCCTGAGGGGCAATATAATGCGCGATAAGAGCAGAAACAACGACTAGTACGACCATGTAGCCGACCCAGATTACTAAAAAAATAATAATAATCAATCCTTAACTCGAAAGAAAATTAGAAATCCATCAATATTCTGACATACCGAACATTGCTGCTAGACTGTTCTGCTGTGAATGCAATTTGCTCACATAATCGTAAGCCCAATAGTGAACTGCAAAAAATCGATAACTACCGTAATCATATTTCATCTACCGCACATTCATTCAATCGTTCTATGACCCAATCCATCCACAGGGAAACAAGGGCCATTATCGATCCAAGGGCGGCAAGATAAACCCAGTCTTCGGCTGCATATCGTAGCCGCTTCAAACTATTCCCTATAATATTCCTCGAATATTTTTATGCAAATACATTTTAAAATGAAATTTTGAAATGGTAAAAATCGGTGTCACGTATTCAAGTTAAAGTCACGGAGAATAGTCAGAAAGAAAGAGAATTCTCTGCTCATCAAATACTATCTCTTTCTTCTCTTTTCGTCACTTTTGAAGTACATAAATTAAAAGAGCAAACTGACTAAACATATGTGATTCTTTCCCATCAGGTATAATAGACCTTCCATCGGTACTTGATGTAGCCTCCGACACCTTTTGACTCCACTGAATTTTAAAACTTGAAAATATTAAATTTTAAAATCCAAACCCTCCGCAAAAATCCCATCTAGACGTAGACCCGTTTCTCGTTCGATAATCTCCTCTATGGAATGTATCTGAATGAGATGAATCGATTACAGTAATTCGAAACAATCATGGTGAAAGTTCAGATGGCATATTTCTGTGCAGACAATAAATGTTCGAACAAACGATAAATTGTGATAACACCCGCAAATGCTGTATATGTAATTGTAGACACGAGAATTAATGTTTGAACTGAATAGGCGAGGTTTTCATTCTCATTCAGAAGGAGTGACAGGCATAGAGTAGAGACTGCGACATGGTATGAAACTGAAGTGAAATCTGTCTCATAATCGAGCATTAACATATTGATAGAGAGATAGGATGGCACACACTGTCAGAGGTTGTTCAAAAGATTATGACGTACTCATATACTGTACTGTTACATGTACCATTGAGGTACATTAGACCAAGATGTACCATCGAATGAAAGACGTTCCTATTTTAGATTAATAATGAACGAAAGTGATTAATCAATGAAAGTGAAATGAAAGTGCATTTGTAATAGATCACAACGGAAAAGAGCAGAAAGAACAGAATTAATCTACTCTATGATAAATCAAAATTGATAGAAATCATCGAGAAGTTTCTAGATTCGAAGTGGAAAGAAGAGATAGATCATTAGATATGATAAAGAGACAAAGTATAATAATAATTGATGAAAGTGTTCATTGAGATCAATAATGATCTAATCAAGGAAACAAGGGAATTGTCACGTGGACAAGAACAAGAATAGTGAAAGTTCGACGATCAAATCATTATAAGGACAAGGAGTGACATTAGTCTATCTATACTTCATACCCATTATAATGATCGATGAATGAATAGTAATGATGATAATGATGAAAGGAAGTTGAACATAGTAATCAATTAACTTAACATCATACAAAGATAATAAAGAAAAGAATGTAAGGGTGTCTGATATAACGGGACTATTAGGTAATATTGTTTACAGTTTATTTACAGTGGGATTCGATTACGCTGGAATAAACTAACAATGGCCTGGAATCAAATTAACGTTCAGTAATGCAGATATAAAAGTGCGCGAGTAAGAGATCAATGAGAGGGTGAACAGTAAAGGAAGTTGATCTTTTGAACTTGGAAACACACCAAAAGGAAATGGAACACAACATGCTTCAAACAAAGTACAGCCAGAACACCACAATAGTTGCTGATATTAGGCTGAAAGCGTATTTGCTACCGTAAGCCATTTTCATTATCGATTTTCCCGAAGATCTAGGAAAGCAGACACGACAGATATCCAACAAAAATTTCATGCCGGTTTTCGTGATATATGTAAAACTCCATGGTATCTTGTAAGTGATCAATATAATCATCATAATATATACTCCCAATTGATGATGCGTTAATCGTAGAAACATAAACCAAAAACGTCAATGAACATGACTCAGTCGATTTGTCTAGTTTATTTATGTACATGAAGAACGGTCTCTTCACATCATTATGATTATAGAGAATACAGAAATAATACATGAATATATCGTTGACAATGATTACATTCTCATTCATTTGTCTTCGATCTAAACAGGATCGCAGACATTGCATATCTTATTCTCGTCTTATCATTCAATATCGAGAACAAACGATGGTTGTTTCAGCACTGTATTTTTTCAACATTGAATAGTTGAGAATCTTGGAAAGTTTCATAGTTTGAGACAAGATAAAGTACGTATTAAATTCTTATAAATGATTGTGGTAAATAACTTCTCTCGGATACCATAATCACAAGAGACTATTTGACATGACACTGATGTCAAATGCACCCCGAAAGAACGCGTGTACTCGTTCAAATGGATTATGCAAACGATTCATGTTTATATGATGACGACGAATGAGTGAAGAGATCGACACCAAAGTAACTTTCAATTGATCTACCAGATGAACATTATCGATTTATTTGAACCAATCGATAAACTTTCGACAAGGAAGAATCATAGTACTCGATATAGTAAAAGTGAAAGTAATGGACGACGTTCAATCAACTAAATAGAATGATTATCCTTGAGGAAAGCGTAACCATTGTCATTAGTCTATTAATTACTATATCCATGTTCACTATCAATGAGAGATTATATAGAGATCATAGATCAAACATCCTTTAATGACAGGGATGATCTTTATTGTAGATAGAATACGTGCGAAGATTACACTGACAATGAATTAGAACATAGAAAGGGGCGAAAGAACACTTTCACCCCACGCATAGTTTCGAAAAAAATCGATTAGGAATAATTCAAATAAAAATAATTAATTTTAAAAGAATCGTTCGAAAGAATAATGTTAAAGGACAAACAAAAAAATAATTAATGAATGAAATCTTGTGATGTACTCATAAAGTCTTGCTGATATTTCAACAAGAATGATAAATTAAACTGATAAAATGAGGCAAAACAGTTCTCTTATTGACTGCGAGAAAACTTTAAGAGTTAACAAACCATATCGAATCTAAACGAGTAATCAACTGTGACTTTTAAATGCATCGAACAAAATTAAGATGTTTAATCTATGAAAAAGTGAATCTTCTCGTTAGATGAATTAATCTTACAATTAAATGATTCTCTGATCACATAATCATCTCTGTTACGATAGAGAATCTCAAGGACGATCACGGATACGGTACTTTATATCAAAACAATAGTTCATCCACATTTATGTCCCAGATCATCCTCCTTGTATAAAACTATTTATTCTTACAAAACATTAATTATGGTCAATCGTTAAATGCGTTGTATAATAGTTTTTTTGTATGTACACGAATCAATCGATGATCTTTACTTCAAAGTGTTGTGAGTCTCGGTAGAATTACGGTATAAGTCGTATTAATTCATCGAGTAATTCAGCTATTTCATCATCAATGGATCGAATAATCTCTTGTTGGATCGGTGTCTGGAATTATAATACTCAATAAAAATAATACTCAGTCTCAGTTATATTTTTTAAGATACACCCCGTGCTAAATTTACTCTCCGCTCTTGCAACACTCTCTCGTCAACAAAGAAAGAGAGAGGGGATTGTCAGAGCGGAGAGTTTCGAGGTGTTCGTTTAATCTACAGCATATCTTCCAGATATCTGAAGAAATATCTTCGGTGCTGCTTACGCTTATCTGAAGATTCGAAGTAGGAATGGAAAATGGGGAGACTGAAAAAAACTGATATATAAATAAATATTTAAATTTTACCAACTCCCAATCAATCAATAATCATACCTCTATGTTCGTCCTGATCAATCCTTTCATTATCATCGATAGATTGATCAACTTCTTGTTGAATCGGTCTCTGCAATTGAAGTATACGAAAGAATCAAGACAAAGATACAGTAATCTCAATTTATAATATACCTTATTCAATGCATTTAGGTAAGAAGAGATCCTAGTATCTGCTTCTGTTAAAGTTGATGACAGATTATGCGTCGGAAAGGAAAATGAGCTTTCATTCAAATTCACTGAATAAAAAAATAAAATATTTAATGAATCAATAATAATACCTCTATCTCCTTCGTTATCATTGATTTCATGATCTAATCTCCTCCTGTGCCCTCTCCTTTTCTTCTCTTGTATCTTCTTCCTCCAACTGAACGGTTTCCTCATTTCTGTAACGATAGAGGCTTATTTCAGAAACATCGTCAAGGTTACAACAGAAAATGAAGCGAATGAATGATTATATCTAGGAGATCGGATGGGAATTAATTCTATTCATGGTTATGTAGTTAGAATTTCGTGAAAATACTGTTCGTGAAAATATATATTATTTGAGATGATAGAGTATTGAGGGTGAAAATGGTAGAAGATTGAGAATAGTGATGAAATTATGAAACAGATGATAAGAGGGGAATGAATATTTGTTGATAAACGGGTGTGGAGAAGAGATTAGATGGAGTATGATGAACCGTTGAAATGAGTAAGAAAACAAAAAAAATTCAAGTTTGCAGGCTCTTAAAAAGCACGAGTAAATCCGAAAACAAAGCTTGAAATTTGAATACACAGGCGTAAAAAGATGTGGGAATTTTTCATATTTTTTCCGACGTCTATTCATTCTGAACAAAACAGATCGATATGTACTTATGTGTATACGTAGTTTGGTGTGAGTAGTAGGAGTGGGCGGAGTCAAAGTGATAAATGAGGCAAAATCATAATGATTTCCACATGACTTTCTTATCAAAAACAAACCCTATCACAATGTGCAAACGATTAGTTTGCTCACTTTTGTTAGATCTCATCCAACGATCAAACGAGGAAAGATACAGTACCTTATATTACTACATATCGTGAAATTGTGTCAACGTTTCTCGGCCTTTTGGATGTTCAAATAAAATTTATGTTATTATTTATTAATGAATTAAATGTTAAAACATCAATTCATAAGAGCACTTTATTATGAAGCAATACAAAAATAGATTTAGTGATAGCTTAGCTATAGTTTTATATACATGCAATGATTGTCGATAAGAAATGAACCCGTATATCGATTGGAAAACGTGGA
Organism: Parapristionchus giblindavisi; assembly: GCA_943737045.1. NCBI lineage: Eukaryota > Metazoa > Nematoda > Chromadorea > Rhabditida > Diplogasteridae > Parapristionchus > Parapristionchus giblindavisi. The sequence continues at coordinate 154,011 of CALSFV010000377.1, read as the reverse complement.
TTACAGTATCAATCGAATAACTCATCAAGGAAATCATCAATTTCATCATCAACCGTTCGAGTGATCTCTTGTTGAACTGGTCCCTGCAATTACAGTATTCAATAAAATCAGTTATCGATCAATCAAGAATCAATAATCAATAATGTGAAACTACAGTATACCTGCCATATATCGGTAGACGCCGACTTCTTTGATGCTTCCTCTTCCAGCGACTTGCTAGATGATGGTTTCGATTCTAGAAAATACAATGAATAGCTAAACAATGAATCAGCCAAGTAATCAATCAATAATCAATCAATAATCATACCTCCATCCTCTTCATCTTCCTTATCATCTTTATCACTATCATCATCTTGTTTCTTCTTATCTCTTTTCCTCTTCTCTTTCTCCAGTTTCCGTTTGTTCCAACTACTCGGCTTCTTCATCGCACGCTTTCTGTACAAAAAAAGGTTAATTTAAGAAAGATCGTCAATATGGAAGCACTCGACGCACCACCAAATTACACCAAAATTGTAAAATATGCCTACTTCTCTGATCCATAATTGAGCATGATTGAACAGTTTTCACATAGTCGAACCTTCACCAGGGCGTTCTTCTTCTCATCATTCTCTTTGTACGCAAAGTTTACCTGAAAATCTCGATCAATTTGTCAATCAATAAAGAATCTCCAAACTACAGTAACCATATTCAAATGGCATGATGTAATCCCAAAAGCTATTGCATGAAAATAAACACATCGCGAACTTGATGTTTGAAACAAGGGTTATTGTGAGGGCCAGCGAATTTCCAGTTTCAGACAATGATAATGAACTCAAATAGGAGGTATCGTATAGTAGTTCGAATCTCCTTTCTCCCCAATACAATTATATTTAAAAGGCACACCCACGCTAATTTCTCTCTTGGCAATACTCTGTCGCAGACAAGGAAACCGAGAGGGTGTGGTCAGAGCGAGCCTGGGATTCCACTTTTAATTACATTCTAAGACAAGTTTGGAAAATATTGTGTAAGCGATAGAGTATGTTACCGTACCTCCCAACTAGTCAATCGATCTCTCACATCACATTTACGTGCAGCACACACGAATTGTCCTTTTCCTGTCTTCACCTGAATATCGATTGATTCATTAGAATGATAATAACATATAATAAACCACAAATCCTCATGAAAACATTGATCCATTATTATACCAACAAGTTAACTAATCAATAAGCTATACAACTACCGTACCTCAGCTTCGGTTCTCCATCTCATTGCAATTTGATTCTTCTTATATCGAGATAGATCGCATATACAGTACTCTGTAATGTATTCATTAGAGTACCGTACAATCGGTTTTTTTTAATAAATATTTTAATATAATTCTACAGACAGTAACAAAATCATTGCTTTTAAAGTTATTCCACGCCCAAAGTTAGAACGAGAAAGAATCAGACGATAATTAAATTAATATTATTAATAGATGTACAAGAATGAGTATGCATGCACTTTAAATATAAATTTTTTGATAAAATAAGTTAACGAACAATGTGCCCTATGGTGATCAATAAATTAATAATATTGATCAGATATCATACCTTTAATAAGCTTATCGTAATATTTCTTCGCTAATCTCTTCTCATATGAATTCACTTCATCTGTTTCATCCCAAAGGAATTTGTGATTGGCCTGGAAGAAACGAATCAATCGATAATCTACTCATGATCTACTCGTTCATGATCCCTAACACGCTATAGAAAACATTATTCGTAAATGGACTGTTGTCATACAGAGAAAGATATCAAAGATATTCAGCCATGTCAATGAATAATAAATAGTAAATATTGTATCGTTATATCATACCATGAGTACATCATAATCAGTCTTGTGATTACTCGTATCCTCTTCGAATTTCTTCGTCGCTCCTGCATAGCACAGATGATATAGATTGATCATCTCCTGAAATCAAGCGTTTATGATTAATTGTACATATAATATTTGTATTGTATGATAATTCCTGGTGAAAAAAGTGCTCAAAGGTGGACATAAAGACGCTACTAATGCATTAATCAACGAATAAATCCTAATAGAACCAAATCTATTAGGGGAAACATCAAACCTTGTGTCGCTGATAGGCATTCAAGTGCATCAATTTGTTCATACTTCGATGCATTCGACCATGCTCGTCTTGAAACCATCGTTTAGCATCTGCACGCTTCTGTTTCTCGGGAACACCTTCAATCACAGTTATGAATAATCGGTTTCCCTTAAGAAACAAAGGAACTAGAATATACTCAAAGGTCGAGCAATCTCTATTTGAATTATCACACGAAATAAAGATAGGATTGAAGAGAAGGGGCAGGCTACTACCTGGATATTCTTTGTCGATGAAGTCTGTTCGTTTCTGCTTCTTTCGGTCTATTTCACTCTCATAATCGAATTCCGATGCAAGATCATCCAGACCAACGTCTGGATTACGCTTCGGCATCTAAAGTATAACATAGAACACAAATTAAAACCAACAAATGAAACAACAAAGCAAAAAATAAAGAAAGTTTTCAATACGCCGGAGAAAACAAATGGATGCATGCATGGATGCTTAAAAGACGCGCGGTCAAGTGTGCAACTCACGCATGGATCAAGATTAGGGTATCCCTAAATGACGGCCGCGGCCACGGCCCCAAGACAGTGAGAGCGATAGAGATGGAGACGGAGTGGTAGATCAGTCATATCGTCTCTCATACATCGATCGATGAATCGTCTTATGTATCTTTCTCTGGCTGACTGTTCCCTGCCTTCTCTGTCTTATTTTCCCGCCATTTTCAGTGATCATCACGTTTCGCTATGCTTTTTGATGTTACTTTCGTAGTTATTTCGCCCTCTCCTTCTTCCTCTTTAAGTACTATCTCTGTCTTTCCCTGCGCTCCTATCTTCCTCCATCACTATAACTTTATCTATCGTAATTATGAATATATCTAGCCTAGTCACCAAAGATTTGTCTTTTTTTTCATTTTCATATCTTATCGTTGTTGTTGTCTAGACCTTCTATTGTATTCCACGGTGTGACAGAACAAGAGAAAGCGACCGGCGGAAAAATTAGAAATGACCGAATGTCTGGCGTGTCTGCACTCTCGCCTCTCTCGTGCCGTCTGGTGCTCTAGCACTTGATGCACCCTGAATCGCAAGATTCTCTTACAAAAATCAGGAAAAAATATTTTTAAAAAAATTGTGCCTGTTTCAGGGTATTTGTTTTACAAAAGTCAGGGTTTATGCGTGATAATTTCAAAGGTCTCACACAGAAATTGCCTTAGCGATCACGAACTACGGTATTTATTTGAAAAGGTCTCACACAGAAATTGCCTTTGCGATCACGAACTACGGTTTTGGCTTCCGGTATACGGTACCTCCTAAAATTTTAAACTTCCGCCTACTCTGCGTCTCTACCATTCCGCCGGTCGGTGTGTCACACCGTGTATTCTCATGTGCATATTATGCAAAATCATATACATACTACGTGTCCTCACTTTGTTTCCTTCATTTGCAGTTTTCGGTCATCCTTTCAATTTCTCCTGTTCAAAGCTCATACTTAACCGTATAGGACGGACAAACCAAATGACCGCGGTTGTTTGGTTCGTCCGTCCTGTAGCTTACAGGACGGACAAACCAAATGACCGCGGGTAATTTCAGTAGATCGGAAAATGTAACACTATCGGAACAAAAAATTTGTTGTTGTGAAATTTTATCGACCGCCATTTTGAGGATTATGTGTTATTTCTTGTTTTGTAGACTCTTTTTCGATGTTTCTGTAAGGGAATGTATGAAACTGCTACGGTTAATTGATATTGTAGCGAAAGGGATCTTGTATAAGCAATTAGTATTTCTGTGTATGATGTACTATCTCGTTGTCAGATTTGTACGTGTCTGTATCCGGCGTACGGCCAAATTGCGCCCATTTTGCGGAATACGTCTTGTCTCCTGCATGTGAATCGATAGAATCATACACTGACGGCAAACTCTCTCATATTTGAGACATAGGTTATCTAAGATGCGACAATTAGAGAAAGGTTCTCTTATATGTGAGATAACTTAGTTAGCTTACTCCACTCCCCGTTACAATCTCGAGCGAGAGAGTATTTTCCAACGTGCATTTTTGAGAGAGTTTGGAGTAAGCTAACCTTTCTCTAGGGCTGCCCAGTTAGACAACCTATCTCTGAGAGAATTTGCCGTGAGTGTACATTTTCATACCCTCAAAATATGAGGATTGACCCAGCATATACGGTTCATATTCAGGATCGACCCATAATATTACGCTCATTTTACGCTAAAAGTTACAATTTAAGCGAAAAAGGTATTTTGAGATTCATTTAGGTAAATTGACCCGTCATATTTTGAAAATCGACCCGCTATACTCTGGTGTTGAAATCCTTGCATGATCACGAATACAAGTATAATCATGCATTATTCGACATTCCATGCATGATCATGCATGGAATATCCCACGGCGGTTCAAGGACAGTAGTTAAGAGCGACTCGCAGTTTTTAAAAATCAGGATAAATTGTTCAACAAATGTCCTACCACGAAAGTTCATTATTATATACGGTAATAGTTAGCGTAGGGGGAGGGAGCGACACGACGCGCTCAAGGACGCGCTGCGGTCCCTCCACCAAATGCGTTCATCATCGAGTTCTACGAGTTGTGTACCATGCCGAGATGGCCTAGTGGTTAGAACTTTTGTCTGGCGATCCGAACCTCGTGGGTTCGAATCCCACCCGGTGCAAAACAACTTTGCCGATTTTTCTTAGTGCGGGAGGCTTCAAGCCAAAGTTAAATGTATTTCCCTCAAATGAACCTCCGTGTATCCGTGGTTCGTGATCATGCATGGATCTTCCGTAATCATGCACGAATTTTCCGTGATCATGCAATTACAAAATCCATGCATATAATCCATGCAAATAATCAAATAATCCATGCATGATTCGAGTATATTCCATGCATGATCATGCCAATAATTGCACGAATTTTACTTGGATCATGCAAGGATTCAAACACCTGAGTATATATAAATTATGTGACGTCGCCGAAAATGTATGGATAGAATATTTAAATGGATCAATAGAGTAGTGCGGACTCTAAGCCTAAGCTTTCCTTAACTAAGGAACTCTGCTGAGTGTGAATACTAACTGAATCGATAGAATATTTAAATGGATCAATAGAGTAGTGCGGACTCTAAGCCTAAGCATTCCTTAACAAAGGAACTCTGCTGACAAGGGAATGGTCTGAAGACACATATCCCGATCTTCACGAAGCTTTGAGGGTATACTAATTAGAACACGCTGATTTCAAATCCGTTTTAAAAACCTGCACTTTATTTTTTGAAGACCACAATACAACATTTGGTAAAAACAGCAAAAGATATACGTCAGGTGGGAGTCGAACCTGCTCCTCCCATAAAATACTATTCCGCGCCCTAAACCACTCGGCCACCAATACCATGGTGAAGACAGCGTTAAACGGTGTTATGTAGCCAGTGAAAATGCTATCTTGCTTCAAAAAAATAAAGTGCAGGTTTTTAAAACGGATTTGAAATCAGCGTGGTCGAATTAGTATACCCTCAAACTTTCGAGAAGATAGAAAAATGTGCGCTCCGACAGTTCCCTTGTGAGTGTGAATAGTAACCGAATCGACAGAATATTTAAATGGATCAATAGAGTAGTGCGGATAGTACGCCTAGGCTTAAACGTTAAACAAATGAACTCGATTGATTGATGAGAGTATAAAGCGATATTTTTTCTGTTTGAAAACAAAACAAGAAATAAGACATATTCCACACAATGGCGGTCGATAAAATTTCGCAACAACACAATTTTTTGTTCCGATAGTATTAAATATTCCGATCTACTGAAATTACCCGCGGTCATTTGGTTCGTCCGTCCTATAAGCTACAGGACGGACGAACCAAACGACCGCGGTCATTTGGTTTGTCCGTCCTATACGGATCACGAAAGCTCATCTATGTATGGATCTTCTATCGTTCGTTTATAATCAGTCATTCTTCCTTTCCATCTCTTCCACTCTATCTCTCTTACGTCCCTTATCATACCAATCGATCACTAAGGAAGAGAGTAGATCATCAATCGATAATGTTTATGAGAGAGATGAAAGGAAGGGAAGTGGGCCTACCATCCTTTTGTGCGTCTATATCTTGATATATTGCATCTCTCTGTTTATGTTGTATTTCTCTCTCTTCTAACCATCTCTCAACTTTATTCATATTCTTCTACTCCGCATTCAATAATAATTCGGAGGTCGTATCCATGCTGCGTTACAAACAATTTGTCGACAAGCGTGACGTCACGATCGTAGACGTAGACTTTATGTCAACTTTTACGCCTTACGCTATGGATGCGGTCTGTGACGATGTGCGCAATGTGTCCTTCCTATCCTTAGTTGTATTTACTACACTCTGGCCACGACTGTCCTTTGCCCACGAGAGAGTGTGGAGAGTGGTCTCAATTTGTTTATGCATAATCATTTAAATCAAATCCATTTCAGACGTCAACACGACACTTATCGCCACCGCCATTGATGACGTAATCTACTAAGATGATCATTCTTGTGCAGATCCAAGGTATTATGCTTGACTTGGTTCTCTTCTCTGAAACATGACCTTTGCCTGGAAGATCAAGCCTTTCAATTTCTCATTCTACAGGCGAATAGTCGTTTCGCATCGTCATGACCGAAGAGCAAGTTCGTCTAGAAACCTGTCGTCACTACCTAGATGACATCGAATGGTGGACTCGGGACATGAAGCTTCTTTAAAGGTATGAACCTTCCTTGGATTCTCTTTCATGAAATGTTATGTTCAAGTCGCGAAAAGACGAAAATGTTGAGGAGATTTTTCCAATCTTTTTTTTAACAGAACCTCTGTTAGAATATACTTCATCTTCGTTACGTTATTGTTTTTTGCCTTTGCCTTTACCCTTGTCAACGTTCTCTTGAGCAGTGGCTCACTGATCTATCTCGTTGACAGAAACCAAAGTTTTATACAAAGTGATCATTCACAAAGCTCAACAAAGCGTTGAACCTCGTAATTTTCTGTTTTGCAGGACGAATCGTCACTCTCCTTTTAGGAAGCTCGTCGTTCTCGTCGTTGATCGTCTGCTCGATGTCTTCCTCAGAAATGGGACGCCGCCGTCGACGTATTCCAGCACTAGCTGGAGCTCTTTTTCCGAAAAAATAAAGATTTTGGGGTTGTTAATGTTTGAAATCAGTGTCTAAGCCCGCGAAGTTAAATGGGCGGGGTCAGCATCGCTATATAAATAAGGTTCACAAAAAATGGGCGGAGTCAGGCATCGCTTTATAAGTACGGGAACGGATGAGTATACGTAGATCCTTTGATATGTCATCTAATAGGGACCCATGGTCTAGTGGATAGTGGGTTTAACCGTCAATCCGATCTGTTGGTCGGCAGGGAAGTTCGATCCCCCGAGAAGGATTGGCAAAATAAGACTTCGCTCAAATATAACGCATCTCTTTTGCTATTTTTTATACATTTACGCTCTCCCTGTGCTAACGGTGTATGTCCGAGTTCCCACAGAATGATCATGAATCGCAAACTAACTTTTTTTTAAAACTTGCATTGTATGTACTATCAATGATTTTCAATGTTAACGTATAATGCACCTAACCTTAAAAATGGCAAAATCCCCACTTATTTTAGCAATACAGATATAATATCTTTTTCTTACCGCATCATATCAGTTTCCAATAACATCCAGCAATCTAATCAGGTATTGTAACGGCCTCGCTCGTCTCCAATTCAACGATAAGATTGATATCGGAGCAGTTCGTTCAGGGGGAGGCAGTTGTAGATGCGATCGAGTACCGTAATCCTCAAGACAAGCTACAGTATGATCACGAGAAAAGAATTATGCATCAAAGACAATAGGGCGCTTCTTCAGATAACAAGGTTGCTTATCTACCAATATTTTCCTTAGCACATGAAGAAACAACCGATGAAATAGAAAACGTTGATTAATATATTTTTCAAACTGGGGTTTCTACATACTATTTGTTGTATGATGCGAAATTGATGACGAATATGTTAACGAAAGAACGTCGACAATACTTATTTACAATAGGAAAATAAATTAATCATAAAGGAAGAATATACTTGAAATACTAGAATTGTATGGCCTTACTGATTACTACAAGTAGTACGGTCAATATGTTTGTCCAGTATCGAGTTGCATTTACAGCTGTATCTTGCTGGTGACACAAGTATCTTTCTAAAAATTACCGCAACCTATTAGCCGCGAAGATTACCTTAACCTTGCAGCCCTTAAAACTATAGTAACCTTCAAACCATTACCATACCATCCGAGGTAACTTTGATCAAATTAATGGGAGATATGATGATGGATGTACATATGTCATCCATCGCTTAAGGAAACTGACGTTCGCTGAGAGCGCCCCCAGTGGACACATACACGGCGGCTCAATGATAGTAACTAAGGAGCTCCCGCAATCTCACACTGAGTATCGCAAACTGAGGGATCCTCCCGGCGCGAAAGTTAGATACGATATGAATGAGCGCCGCTCGCCATACGAACGTTTCATACTAGAGCTATCATCGAGTTTTACGAGTTGCGTCACATACTGAGATGGCTTAGTGGCTAAAGCTTTTGTGTGGCGATCCGATCCTCGTGGGTTCGAATCCCGCCCGGTGCAAATCAACTTTGCTGATTTTTCATAGTGCGGGAGGATTCAAGCCAAAGTTAAATGTAGGGGTTGCCCTCCAATGAACCGCCGTGACATAGACCGAACGAAGATTGAATTAATTTTTCAGACATGTGCCGTATCCTGTCGTACTGTGGGATACGATAGATTTATATGGAGTACGACAGGATACAGTAGATGTATGTGGGGTACGGAGGGATACGGTAGATTTATATGGAGTACGAGAGGATACGGTAGATGTATGCAAACTACGATAGGATACGGTAGATTTATATGGAGTACGAGAGGATACGGTAGATGTATGCAAACTACGATAGGATACGGTAGATTTATATGGAGTACGAGAGGATACGGTAGATGTATGCAAACTACGATAGGATACGGTAGATTTATATGGAGAACGAGAAGATTTATATGGGGAACCTTTTTTCAGATATTTTTTGCCCTCAATGAATTGACTAAATAATCTCTGATCTTTGATCTCTTATCATTGCTGTAGGTGACCATGTACGCTGACCACTGCAAAGACTGCCGGCTTATGTATCCGTGCAAGCGGATCATCAAGCACATGGCGGTCATAATCGAGGAGAACACTTGGTGAGTGTGTTGGTCTTTGATCTTTGAAAATCTGTGATCCCTATCAGGAGTCGCTCGATTCTACATACTCCCTACCCCCCGTAGTCCTCCGTACTCCACATACAGTAGCGCCGCAAAGTCTTAATACACTTTTTCGTTCTGCTGCCATTTTTTTTTTCAGATGAGATATCAAGCTGAAACTTCTACATGATGTACCCACAGTATGTACGTATTCTATCCTCTTATAAGGTCTCACGGGCCTTTCTGGTTATTGCGTAGTGATGACGCTACCGAACAACACTTTTTCGAAAATTTATTATTCTTTCAGTGATTTTTTCGTACTCGTCACACTTCGTGAGCATTGAGAGAACTACAAGGTCTATACAGAAAAAAAAATTTCAGGTTGCTGCGAATTCGTGTATTGGCTGCAGACTTGCTGCAATTTCGCGGTCGCAAAATCATATCTCGGCTTCTAGAATAGCTTGAAACGCGTTCAAAGCAGCAAACTGATTCTCTTGGTGATTCCTGATGATCCTGTGAGTATGCTAGAGCTAGCTCATCATTCATCTTCATTGATCGAAAAAGTCACTTTTTTACAAGACCCAACTTTGAAAAATCACAATTCTAACAAGAATTGACAAGACAACAAGAGTTAGAATCTAACAAGAGTTAGAATTGTGATTTTTCAAAGTTGGGTCTAGTAAAAAAGTGACTTTTTCGATCAATGAAGATGAATGATGAGCTAGCTCTAGCATACTCACAGGATCATCAGGAATCACCAAGAGAATCAGTTTGCTGCTTTGAACGCGTTTCAAGCTATTCTAGAAGCCGAGATATGATTTTGCGACCGCGAAATTGCAGCAAGTCTGCAGCCAATACACGAATTCGCAGCAACCTGAAATTTTTTTTTCTGTATAGACCTTGTAGTTCTCTCAATGCTCACGAAGTGTGACGAGTACGAAAAAATCACTGAAAGAATAATGAATTTTCGAAAAAGTGTTGTTCGGTAGCGTCATCACTACGCAATAACCAGAAAGGCCCGTGAGACCTTATAAGAGGATAGAATACGTACATACTGTGGGTACATCATGTAGAAGTTTCAGCTTGATATCTCATCTGAAAAAAAAATGGCAGCAGAACGAAAAAGTGTATTAAGACTTTGCGGCGCTACTGTATGTGGAGTACGGAGGACTACGGGGGGTAGGGAGTATGTAGAATCGAGCGACTCCTGATAGGGATCACAGATTTTCAAAGATCAAAGACCAACACACTCACCAAGTGTTCTCCTCGATTATGACCGCCATGTGCTTGATGATCCGCTTGCACGGATACATAAGCCGGCAGTCTTTGCAGTGGTCAGCGTACATGGTCACCTACAGCAATGATAAGAGATCAAAGATCAGAGATTATTTAGTCAATTCATTGAGGGCAAAAAATATCTGAAAAAAGGTTCCCCATATAAATCTTCTCGTTCTCCATATAAATCTACCGTATCCTATCGTAGTTTGCATACATCTACCGTATCCTCTCGTACTCCATATAAATCTACCGTATCCTATCGTAGTTTGCATACATCTACCGTATCCTCTCGTACTCCATATAAATCTACCGTATCCTATCGTAGTTTGCATACATCTACCGTATCCTCTCGTACTCCATATAAATCTACCGTATCCCTCCGTACCCCACATACATCTACTGTATCCTGTCGTACTCCATATAAATCTATCGTATCCCACAGTACGACAGGATACGGCACATGTCTGAAAAATTAATTCAATCTTCGTTCGGTCTATGTGTCCACTGGGGGCGCTCTCAGCGAACGTCAGTTTCCTTAAGCGATGGATGACATATGTACATCCATCATCATATCTCCCATTAATTTGATCAAAGTTACCTCGGATGGTATGGTAATGGTTTGAAGGTTACTATAGTTTTAAGGGCTGCAAGGTTAAGGTAATCTTCGCGGCTAATAGGTTGCGGTAATTTTTAGAAAGATACTTGTGTCACCAGCAAGATACAGCTGTAAATGCAACTCGATACTGGACAAACATATTGACCGTACTACTTGTAGTAATCAGTAAGGCCATACAATTCTAGTATTTCAAGTATATTCTTCCTTTATGATTAATTTATTTTCCTATTGTAAATAAGTATTGTCGACGTTCTTTCGTTAACATATTCGTCATCAATTTCGCATCATACAACAAATAGTATGTAGAAACCCCAGTTTGAAAAATATATTAATCAACGTTTTCTATTTCATCGGTTGTTTCTTCATGTGCTAAGGAAAATATTGGTAGATAAGCAACCTTGTTATCTGAAGAAGCGCCCTATTGTCTTTGATGCATAATTCTTTTCTCGTGATCATACTGTAGCTTGTCTTGAGGATTACGGTACTCGATCGCATCTACAACTGCCTCCCCCTGAACGAACTGCTCCGATATCAATCTTATCGTTGAATTGGAGACGAGCGAGGCCGTTACAATACCTGATTAGATTGCTGGATGTTATTGGAAACTGATATGATGCGGTAAGAAAAAGATATTATATCTGTATTGCTAAAATAAGTGGGGATTTTGCCATTTTTAAGGTTAGGTGCATTATACGTTAACATTGAAAATCATTGATAGTACATACAATGCAAGTTTTAAAAAAAAGTTAGTTTGCGATTCATGATCATTCTGTGGGAACTCGGACATACACCGTTAGCACAGGGAGAGCGTAAATGTATAAAAAATAGCAAAAGAGATGCGTTATATTTGAGCGAAGTCTTATTTTGCCAATCCTTCTCGGGGGATCGAACTTCCCTGCCGACCAACAGATCGGATTGACGGTTAAACCCACTATCCACTAGACCATGGGTCCCTATTAGATGACATATCAAAGGATCTACGTATACTCATCCGTTCCCGTACTTATAAAGCGATGCCTGACTCCGCCCATTTTTTGTGAACCTTATTTATATAGCGATGCTGACCCCGCCCATTTAACTTCGCGGGCTTAGACACTGATTTCAAACATTAACAACCCCAAAATCTTTATTTTTTCGGAAAAAGAGCTCCAGCTAGTGCTGGAATACGTCGACGGCGGCGTCCCATTTCTGAGGAAGACATCGAGCAGACGATCAACGACGAGAACGACGAGCTTCCTAAAAGGAGAGTGACGATTCGTCCTGCAAAACAGAAAATTACGAGGTTCAACGCTTTGTTGAGCTTTGTGAATGATCACTTTGTATAAAACTTTGGTTTCTGTCAACGAGATAGATCAGTGAGCCACTGCTCAAGAGAACGTTGACAAGGGTAAAGGCAAAGGCAAAAACAATAACGTAACGAAGATGAAGTATATTCTAACAGAGGTTCTGTTAAAAAAAAGATTGGAAAAATCTCCTCAACATTTTCGTCTTTTCGCGACTTGAACATAACATTTCATGAAAGAGAATCCAAGGAAGGTTCATACCTTTAAAGAAGCTTCATGTCCCGAGTCCACCATTCGATGTCATCTAGGTAGTGACGACAGGTTTCTAGACGAACTTGCTCTTCGGTCATGACGATGCGAAACGACTATTCGCCTGTAGAATGAGAAATTGAAAGGCTTGATCTTCCAGGCAAAGGTCATGTTTCAGAGAAGAGAACCAAGTCAAGCATAATACCTTGGATCTGCACAAGAATGATCATCTTAGTAGATTACGTCATCAATGGCGGTGGCGATAAGTGTCGTGTTGACGTCTGAAATGGATTTGATTTAAATGATTATGCATAAACAAATTGAGACCACTCTCCACACTCTCTCGTGGGCAAAGGACAGTCGTGGCCAGAGTGTAGTAAATACAACTAAGGATAGGAAGGACACATTGCGCACATCGTCACAGACCGCATCCATAGCGTAAGGCGTAAAAGTTGACATAAAGTCTACGTCTACGATCGTGACGTCACGCTTGTCGACAAATTGTTTGTAACGCAGCATGGATACGACCTCCGAATTATTATTGAATGCGGAGTATAAGAATATGAATAAAGTTGAGAGATGGTTAGAAGAGAGAGAAATACAACATAAACAGAGAGATGCAATATATCAAGATATAGACGCACAAAAGGATGGTAGGCCCACTTCCCTTCCTTTCATCTCTCTCATAAACATTATCGATTGATGATCTACTCTCTTCCTTAGTGATCGATTGGTATGATAAGGGACGTAAGAGAGATAGAGTGGAAGAGATGGAAAGGAAGAATGACTGATTATAAACGAACGATAGAAGATCCATACATAGATGAGCTTTGAACAGGAGAAATTGAAAGGATGACCGAAAACTGCAAATGAAGGAAACAAAGTGAGGACACGTAGTATGTATATGATTTTGCATAATATGCACATGAGAATACAATAGAAGGTCTAGACAACAACAACGATAAGATATGAAAATGAAAAAAAGACAAATCTTTGGTGACTAGGCTAGATATATTCATAATTACGATAGATAAAGTTATAGTGATGGAGGAAGATAGGAGCGCAGGGAAAGACAGAGATAGTACTTAAAGAGGAAGAAGGAGAGGGCGAAATAACTACGAAAGTAACATCAAAAAGCATAGCGAAACGTGATGATCACTGAAAATGGCGGGAAAATAAAACAGAGAAGGCAGGGAACAGTCAGCCAGAGAAAGAGACATAAGACGATTCATCGATCGATGTATGAGAGACGATATGACTGATCTACCACTCCGTCTCCATCTCTATCGCTCTCACTGTCTTGGGGCCGTGGCCGCGGCCGTCATTTAGGGACACCCTCAAGATTATTTCTCCTTCCCGGCTCTCATTATGGCTGTAGAGTTTTCTTTTCTTGTAGACGTTTTTTCTTACAATTAATTAATTTAATTTTTATAAAAATTTTCTTTCATCCTTATCAAAATGTAATTCGTATTTAACGAGAGTAGTCAATTGTGTGACATGGACTCGATCATTTCTCCATTGATGATGGTATTGATAAGCATTGACATCACATTACTGATAACTGAATTATGTTCATGATTGACTATAAGGAGTCTTTCTATTCTTTTCTATCTTCTATGGTCATAGGTCGACTTTGCATGTGAACAACCGTGCAATTTTGCTCGCCTTCATTATTTTATTATCTATCGCCTCTTTAATATTGAATTATTATATAATTTATACGCTTATCTTCCTCATATTCTCTTATTTCACATTACCAGAAATAAATGTATTTCTTTCTTCTTCGTTCCATTTCTCATACATCATCTGTTTTTGTCAAAAACAAAACCATTACCACTTGGACATTATGAACACCTACAGTATGCTTTTGTGTTTCTTCTTCCACAATATAATAAGCTTCATCTGAAGATTCCAATTCTCTTTCATTCTCATTGATATTCGTCGTCTTAGAAGAGGAAGATTGACGTTGTCTTAGACGACAAAGAGAATAAGCTCATTTTAACGAATGGGAAATAGATTCATTTTTGCCTTCTTCATATCCTCTGCCATTCCCTTCTCTCAAGTGTTTCTAGAGTGGCCCCCTTTAAGGGTGCAGAGATACAAAGGGAGAGGGAGAGGGAGAGAAAAGGAAGAGGTAGAGATTGAACCACCAGATGAGAAGATGCTATTGTTTCCAAATAGGAATAGATTCCATGACTTCATTGACTGAACGTGTGGTTCATAGAGTTCTTTTATTCTCATCATAGACCATAATCTTCATTCTTCACTTGCTTTCCAAATGAAGTGGCCATTACATTCACCAAAATAGATCCACTAATTTCTCGTTCCACGCCTTTCCGAATGACGTCTCCCTAACTTTAGTAGTAGACACATGAAAATACTCCGACTCTCTCAATAGTCTACTCGTATTACTGACAAAGCCTATCTATATTCATATTCTCATGGCGTTAGTTTACCTTTTCTATTACTCTTTTCGTTGAAAATGGTGAAAACTCGAAGTCTAGAAGTTTCATGGCTCTAGAAACTTAAAAAAATTGAAGGGGAAAACAATTTGTAGATTCGAAATTCGAATTTGTTCTTGATTTTCAGATTGCCAGATTACTTTTGTAGAACCTAGTAACTCGCGGATTTCGGTTTTCGGTCATTTAAACAAGTTATCTATTATCTAGTATCTCGATTATCTAGTTGAATTCTATGCTACTATTACCATGTGTGTTTTCTTCTTCTTTTAAGACTGTACATTATAAATTAATCATTTGTTGTGAGGTATCAAATTGTTTTCTGAAGCTGTCTTGTGATCTTAAGCTATCTAGACATACTCCTATAGGACCTTTTCTACCCCTCAAAACGCTGTCCCTTTTTCTACCTCTAGAATCTCTCCCTCTCCATATTCTGAACTTCTCCCTCTCTACCTCTACCTCTAGAATCTCTCCCTCTCCATATTCAGAACTTCTCCCTCTCTTCCTCTCCCTCTTGACTCACTTCACCCCCGCAATACACCCTTCACGACGGGTTCTATTACTTCTTTCTCCATCATAAAGTTCACTCGTATCCATAATAACCCTCTACTCTCTCACTTTTCCATACTCTCTCGTCTCTTCTCTGACTATCCAACTTCTACTTTCTTCAAAGACAACACAAAAAGTTTGAGGCAAGGAATATCTATAACATAATACATCTTCTACTTAATCCATTTCTCATTAACTTCATCTTCTCCCCATTGTATTCTCTTTCTGTTACATTCTTCATTCTAGAATATGTGTCTCATTTCATCAAAAATTTCAGAACCAACAAAATTTGCTTTCTTGTTTTTGTTTCACATCATTCTTCTTCCATAAGAATTGTAACAGCGAAAAGCATTGCTTTAAATGAACAATAATACCAGTCAATACAACGAAAATGTATTATAGATACAAAGTGACTCGACTACATTCAAACAAGTTATACTTCTACTTCTTTTCCTTGTTTCACATTTCTCATTTAAATATAAGAATTGTGTATTTCCTCCGTACTTTCTCTTTCTCATTCCAATCACTGACTGTAATAATCTGTGAGTGTGAATCGGAGAAAGATTAAACAGTGATAAGAGAGATAAAGATATACACGAATCATATCCGACACTGATTTCAGACTCTAGTAAAGATAACTCGACCAAAGACCATGTGTCATAGACTTACACAACAGCTGTGTTCAGTGAAGCGATGGAACACCTATAGCATATCGAACAACTAGATCGGTACTCGGTTATTTCTCCTGGTAGTTTAAAAACCAGCTAATGATGGAACCATGAATCATATAAAAGTTGTGAAAGTGAACGGAATATGCGATAAGGAAACATGATGTCAATGAAGCAGAAGGGAGAGATCAAAGATCATATGAACAAAGGGGGAATCAGATTATAATCCAGGGGAAGGATCATAAGATTCTTTAGACTTTAAACCTAAATCGAAGCCACTCAGTACACGACGTAGTTACAATGAATCATAGATGTCTGATTACTCGGAAATGAACAAACATCTCCAGTTTATAAGCTTCAGAATCTGATTCAAAATGTTTTTCCCCTCACAAGTAGAAAATGCCACCGACATAGCGTATGAATCGGGTATAGCCGTCTTAATACTTAGATTATCACCGATTAATATGATAAAAAAATCCAACTGTGAATTCTGAAATATTCGTGAACTTCCAAGAATGTTTGACGCTTTCTGTTTCCTTTCTTTTTTAGTCCGTGGACAAATATGTAACCCATATAAGCTTGTATTCATTATTATCGACGTTCACTTAAAGGCACACCCCGAGCCAATTTGAAACTCTCCGCTCTTCCAATGTTCTCTCCCTTTCTTGGTTTACGAGAGAACATTGCCAGAACGGAGAGCAAAATTAGCATAGGGTGTTAACATGTAATAGTTTCATGATGAGTGGTCATGCACTAAACATCATTAGACATTCACATATAACAACCCTGTGAGACACACTGCTCAATTCCATAAGCACTACCACGGCTCACAATTGTCACGCCTTTTTCATTCCACAACTCATGTATTTTCGATCTCAAACTTCAGTTTATGGAAAAGTGGAGACAATAGATTTGTGTACAATACTATAACTATGTATAGACGAGATGTTGATTGCTTTCTTCCACAGACAACTTCTATTGTTGGCTTCTACTACTAGTACAATGAATTCCATACCCCTCCCTCTCCCTCTACCTCTCCCTCTCCCTCTACCTCTACCTCTACCTCTCCCTCTACCTCACTCCATCTTCTTCTACCTCTCCTTCCTCACTATGTCCAGTCTAGTTCATGTACATACCAAATTGTGGTCAATTTCTCTAGGCTATATCTATCGATGACGAGTTGTTTCTCGCTCTATTTCTCTATCTCTACTTCTCCATATTTCTAACTATCTATCTACTCTCTACATATATCCTCATTCCGATCTCCTATCGGCCTCTTATTCGACAAATGCCCTATCGCTCTTTTCGTGTTCCACTTTATCTTTCTTCATACCATCAACACCATTTCATTTCTCTCTTTAGAATATTGTAGCAGTATATTTTGAATACATAATTGTATTTATGGGTGGGATGAGATATATAGAATAGGTAAATAAATAAGATGCAGGTGCACAGCGTTCTCATGACTTTCAAAGCAAGAACGACCGCTCAACATACAAACTCTCTCGAATACAATGGTCTCTCCTTTGTCTTGCTTTGGAAGAAAAATGGCTTGGACCAGAATACTGTGGGTGGAGCGGAAAGCTATCGTTTATCTATTCATCCATAAAATGAGTCTCTCTCTATAGAGAGTAGACTCGATATTGACCTTTTTCATGTCGTCATGTCGTGAATTCTTTATAAAAATAGAATGATGACAAAGGAATAGCTAATCCGCTCTAGCTCTACCTCTCTCGCTTATGTGTCTACGAGAGAGTTTTACTAGAGTATTTCTAATTAGCTCTTTGAAAGTCTGATGTCGGTTAGCTGGAGTACACATGAACCATTAAAACAGTAAAAGATGTTTATATTATTCTTTCGTTATCATTGTTATCTATGCCTACGTCTTCATGTTTTTCTTATCAACTTTATCTTTGACGTCAAACATTTCTTTCCATCGAAATCTGAGTTGATCTGAATTCCTATTTCGGGTCACTATAAAACCCGTCTTTTCACACCTCTCATATCAGTAGATCACTCTCGCAACGTCATGTAATTGGTTTATTATATGGCTTTTCCATATCTTGAATAACTTCCTTTTCCATGTTCTATTGGTCCAATGGTCATAGATACAATTTCTTGAAGGGACACCACGAGTTAGTTTTAAACTCTACACTCTGGCTGTGCTCTCTCGTATTCTTTGTTAATTATAAGAGAGAGCGTTGCCAGAGTGGAGAGTAAAGTTATCTCGGGGGTGTGCCTTTAATGTATTCAATCATTTCGTGCAATGTCTTTTCATGTTTCCTAGAAATTTTTGCAAACAATTTCTTACAACACATAACTCATTAACGAATTGTACATTTAAAAAATCCTTTCCTAGTATTTCATGTACAAACTAAACTGATTTCAATCTAGTTTCATCTTCTTTCATTTACTCTCAATTATTTATTATATCTCAATCACAAATCATTTCATTTAATTAATCACTTTAAAATTTTACTTCCTCCTTATTCAAAACGATCACTGAAAAAACAAATAAGCCATATTTATCATATACTAGATATAAACAGTTACAGTTATCCTCCTGTGATATTTGGTTCACTCAAATCATTCTGAATGATTACTTAAAGATGAATGATATGAATAGATGGAGTGAATCTCATGTGATCTTCAGAATGACTCCATTTATCTTCTATTATTTATTCATTCTTCTTATTCCTCTTCAGTATTCTATATGAAAGTGGATATTGAACACGCGAAGACGATTTACATCTACGAGTAGTTTGAAGTGATAGAAGGTAGAGGAAGAGGACCAAGAGGGAGAGGACCAAGAGGGAGAGGACCAAGAGGGAAGGAACCAAGAGGAAGAGAACCAAGAGGGAGAGAATCAAGAGGGAGAGGACCAAGAGGGAAGGAACCAAGAGGGACAACCGAACTGTTATTTGATATCCCTCCATTTCTTTTTCTACAATACATCCACCCACACTTTGGTTTACACGGAACATATATCATATTTCATTCTCTAATGGTCTATCAAATTAGTAGATTAAAGCTCTTTGGTCTCTATTTTGTCCTCCATCAAGACGATATGATCTATTTGTGAATGATTCCTTTCATCTATTTATTTATTTACCCGTTCAGTTTATCTTTCTCTTTTTTATTCGTTCAAACGGCTTTGTTCATTTCTAAAAATAATTTTCAGTTCCTCTTACTTGTAGGAGCTTTATTCATTGTGTTCACATCAATTCTTATTCGTTGAAATGAAGAGATACAATAGGAACCAAAAATATTTCATATGAAAATATCGTTGTATTTCTATTCTTGATGTTGTGCTTTATCTTTAGCCTGATAGTTTTCTGTTGAAGAATGCTTTGAACTTCAAATTGCCACTTTCACCATTAAACCAGTTATTTTGAAAATATGAAGATTAAAGGCCTTCTCATTAGCACATTTTTCTGTGAATTTATGCAAGGTTTCATTAATCTCTTCTATGGCAAAATAATATCTTCAGATCTTTTGGTCTTTCTCACTAGATTTTTGACCTACAACAAATTGAATTGCTCTTTATGACGTTCTATCGTTATTGAAAGTGATTTTTTCCTTCTTTTCTTCCAACCCAGTATCCCAGTCAAATATCGTATTTTCTTATAATACAGTACAAAATTTTGTACTCTAACGTTGCTGCGATGCTCATAATTTATTTTTTCTCCGTCTTAATGTTCTTCGATTAAAGCCACCTCATGTTCAAACCTCGACCGGGTTGCGCATACAATAGTTCATTATTACCAATTAACAGTCCATTCCACGCCAATATTCGTATGTCCCATACATCATTCATAATCCAGACTGAACGTCCGATGTATTGTGAGAGAGTTTGGACTTTCACCCTCCCCCATGCACCTCTCATTCTCCTATTCTCATTTCTCAGTCATTCTTCAACTATTTTCTATCTCGAAAAACATCGAAATAATGAGTTATTGTAAGTATTCATACTTGCAAAAGAGGAAAAAGCTATGAGACAAAGCTGTGGAGCGTTTGTTCAACTAGTCTTAGAAACACTATACTCTAAGGGTTTCATATCCCTCAAACCCTATAGTGTTTCGGTGATTCTTTTGTACATGAGGAACTCTTTTCCACTCTCAATAGAATAGATTATATGGTCAATCGTTCTTTTCACTCCAATAATCCCACTTTTCATCCTCTTTTCATGTCCATCTTCATTGTCAGGGTTTAATCTTCTATCATTATAGGTCATTGCCCTATTCATACATTTGTTCCACTAAAAAGGGGGATTTAGAGTAAAAACACTGGCTCCAGCAACGAATATCCCTTGGATACGGTGGAAATTCTTTCCACGTTCTCTTCATTCATTCTTTCTTAAGGGACACAAGAAATTTACATGACTACTCTAGTATTTAAAAAAAATTTGAAGTACACCGAATTATTCTTGTAGTATCCCCCTGATATTTCATAGTTTCATGAAACATATTTCACTTTCCTTTTGAGATGTCATTTAATGCTTTTTACTGAACGTATTTCTAAATACCATAAGATATATTTTTAGATAGTTTTATTTACAAGTTTTTTTTCACCGCGGGAGTAAAGCACAAAATCCTTGTTCAAACAATTGCCCTTAAGACATCGGCTCAGTGAGATTCCAGGAAGTGCCGGACATCGACCTCACCGATTTGGCCCAAAATTTTTTTATGGATACCCCCATGGGCCCCCATCACAAAATGGGTATTCATTTGGGCTAGTTCCTTGAAACACAGATGTGGCGGGTTTTCCAATTTTGAAAACTCGATTTTCACCGGAAAAAAATGGAGCGACCTAGGACCAATGTTAGTGTCGATTAATTATAAGTATAAATAGACAACAAAAACTGGCTATACGACGGTCCGGAGATCCGATCGCAAATTGATTTTTTACATCTTCAAAACATTCTAAAATTAATTAAAATTTTAAAACAAAAAAGTGCAGTCCAATTTTTGCCTCATCTTATAGAGCGAAAAATTCCGCGTCGAATAAGAGTAAAAAATCAAAAATCGAAGGACCCGTCTTTTGAGATAAATGGACCTGAAGTTGACCCGAAAATATTTTTGCTTTCAAACCCCCTTGTGTTTGTACTCATATTGAAGAGCTCGTCGAGTAGAACAACTTTCATGTTGAACGTTTTGTCTGAAACTCATGTATAAGAGAAATACATGAATTATAATTTATTGGATTTAAATCATTTCGATCGCTTGTATCTTGAGAACAAACGACTTTCATGGAATACGATCAACACGAAAAATGATGTACTCGACGAGTACTTTAAAATGAGTATAAACATGGCAAGAATCCGACAACTTTTTTTTCAAGACCATTTTCGAGTCCTTATTTTTCAGCATAGGGGACTAAATTTTTTTTTCGTGAAACAACAAACTGAGTATGGATTTTTGAGTTCTACAATATAGGCGAAAGCATTTGTGCACAAAAAATATTTTACTATTGTTTTACTCAAACTTGTCTGAAAAATCGTGTGAATTAAGTAAACTCATGTATTTTTCTTGTGCATGCGTTTCAAACAAAATGCTCAACATGAAAGTTGTTCTACTCGAGGAGCTCTTCAATATGAGTACAAACACAAGGGGGTTTGAAAACAAAAATATTTTCGGGTCAACTTCATGTCCATTTATCTCAAAAGACGGGTCCTTCGATTTTTGATTTTTTACTCTTAGTCGACGCGGAATTTTTCGCTCTATAAGATGAGGTAAAAATTGGACTGCACTTTTTTATTTAAAAAAAATTTTATTTTCGTTTTACTCAAAATTAGCAGGAAAACGTGTGAAACGCTCTTGTACATGAGTTTCAGACAAAGCGTTCAACATGAAAGTTGTTCTACTCAACGAGCTCTTCAATATGAGTACAAACATGAGGGGGTCTGAAAGCAAAAATATTTTCGGGTCAACTTCAGGTCCATTTATCTCAAAAGACGGGTCCTTCGATTTTTGATTTTTTTCCCTTATTGCCTTGCCTTGCGGAATTTTTTGCTCTATAAGATGAGGCAAAAATTGGACTGTACTTTTTTGTTTTAAAATTTTAATTAATTTTAGAATGTTTTGAAGATCTAAAAAAATCAGTTTGCGATCGGATCTCCGGACCGTCGTATAGCCAGTTTTTGTTGTCTATTTATACTTATAATTAATCGACACTAACATTGGTCCTAGGTCGCTCCATTTTTTTCCGGTGAAAATCGAGTTTTCAAAATTCGAAAACCCGCCACATCTGTGTTTCAAGGAACCAGCCCAAATGAATACCCATTTTGTGATGGGGGCCCATGGTGGTATCCATAAAAAAAATTTGGGCCAAATCGGTGAGGTCGATGTCCGGGGTCACTGGCAAAACCCTCGAATCTTACTGAGCCGGTGTCTTAATGTTATTTCAATATTCTTTCCGAATGATCGTAACTATAAGGAATGAATAGATCTCGACTTGGTTATTCTTATCATCAACTACAGTACTTGTTCTCTTCCCACTTCAATCAAGAAATCTTCCATTCACTATTATCTATATGAAGTGTAAATAAAGTATAGATCTGTCCAATTCATTCCATTTTGTTGACGGAACTCGTTATGGTCTAACTATTTTATCCCTTTATTCATAGTTATTCTACTATTCACTTCGTGCACTGTCCATACCGTCACTTCTGAATCTAGTCAACATAATATGAATTTAAGGGGAAGAGGAAGAGGGAGAGGGAGATAAAAGGGAGAGGGAGAGATTGAAAGGTGGAACGCGACAAGCTTAGACAGAGCAAAGATGGCGATAGGACATTTGTCGAATAAGAGGCCGAATGGAGATCGGAAAAGGGGATATATTATGATGGAAATATAAATACTATGAAAGAGAGATAAGGAAAGGTAGAGATAAAGAGCTATAGGGATAGCGGATATATAAAAGAACCTTTACAAATGACCATATATTATATCTATGATGTATTGGTTATCTTTTCAATCTTTCATCTGTTCTCTGTGTCTCTTATGATTCATCTATGATTGCTCATACACGAAGAACAGGAAATGTCTAACAAAAAGAGGGAGTGTAGTCATTCTCAACGGTTTAACTATCCTTCAATCTTAGTAATTTAATAAATAATATACTTTATGATTTATTAAATTATTAAGATTGAACGATCGCGTAGGCACTCCTGTATAGATATTCTGTGTGAAATACGTTCTAGAATTGCGAACAACAATTTAATGAACTGTGAATTTCTGTTGACTGTTTCTTAGTAATACTTTCACGTGACTCTTCTATCTTGAGATTACGAACTTTGTCCATCTGAAAAAGACACTTGACTCGTCGAGTGTGAATTGTTTAGTCCGTTCATTGTCCAATGTTTACTACCTATCCATATCCACAGTGTCTCCACTTGAGTTCGACTATATCTTAACTGCCTACCTTCGTCTGCTTCTCCTTCTCTCTTCCTTCTCCATTTCTCAATCGCTTACTTTGTTTTCATTCTCTCTCCTATCATTTTCTCCATAAGCTTCTTACTTCTTAGGATCAGGAATAGAGAATAAAGGAAGAAATGAAGGGAGAAAGACAAAAATGTGCTCTTTATGTGATTCTTCATCTATTCTTATATCAACAGATCAATTTTTATCTAGACCTCATATCAATAGACAGATTCATTTAAAGGCACATCTAGAACTTTACTCACGCGATCACCCTCAGGACTTCGTGTGCCCGTAGCCTTATAATAAGCCTTGAATGGACCTTTAGTTAATTTACCTTTTCTCACATCTTCATAACGTCTATTACACCTTACACGTTCAAAGCACATATCCTAATAGATCTAATAATGTCAGTGTTTGCATCTCTTATTCAACTCTCTACAAGAAATTATAATTCTGCTACGTGCACTTATGAATTTATAATAATGTTATTCCCCTCCTCTCATTCTCCTATACTTCATGTAAAGTCTAATTCATTCTTTGTCTTTCTCTTCTTTCTATAACCGAATCCTCCCTTTTCGTTCTTCCACGTTGATGAACTTTTCTTCAATGCAAAACGAGTGAGATTTTCCCATGGAGAATGGATTTGCTCATTCTGACGAAGGAACGATAATGATTAACTATGTTCAGTACTCATATTCATTTATTTAATTACTTCTATTCATTTAGCCCTTCATTCGAGAACTTTCTCTAATCATAAAATCAGC
Source organism: Parapristionchus giblindavisi (assembly GCA_943737045.1). Lineage (NCBI taxonomy): Eukaryota > Metazoa > Nematoda > Chromadorea > Rhabditida > Diplogasteridae > Parapristionchus > Parapristionchus giblindavisi. Next base: position 129,411 of record CALSFV010000377.1, on the reverse strand, counting down.
TTATCTTATTCACCTTCAACTTCTTGTTTTTGCTCCGTTATGATTCTGATTATTGACCGTATAAAATACACTTGTTTATTTGGTACGAGAGTAGCCAATCACTCCCACAAGCGACTTTCTTGTTTTGCATGGTTCAGAAACTATGCCGATCTCTTTAATATAATATAGCGCGCGGCGAAGGTCAGCCGGGTTAGAGAGAGGCGGCGGAGAGACAATCGAGAGGCGGGGCGAGATGTAGAAGGCTACATCTCGCTCGCCTCTCGATTGTGACTTCCGTTCGTTAGCACCATTTGTCATTTTCTTATGCAAGTACATTTTATACGCACAATATTTACGATATTTTCGCACGTACCCTACAAATCATATATCAAATAAAAATATATTGAGGCTGGTCTACTCAATTCCCTTATTATTGTCTGTTATAAGCTCATTTCCTCCATGAATCCAATTTCCTTTTCTGTAAATTCTTCCTGTCAACATTGTGTTTCACTTATAATTTCCTGATTTTGGGTATAGTCTGTTTAGTCAGATATTTTCTTGCTTCTCTTTATATTTGCCCTAGATTGATTTGATGCTTTTGGTTACGGTAACGAAAAAATAATATGATTTTTTCTTTCCGTTCTGGCAACACTCTCGTAGACAAAGAAAGCGAGAGAGTATTGCCAGAGTAGTGAGTTTCAACTTATGTACAAGTGTGTCTTTAAATGAGTAATAACCCACAGTTATCATGATTGCGTGATTCGACTCTCAATTCCTCTTTTAAAAATCTATTGTAACTAATCATTCTTACAGTAATCGTCTACCGTACTTCTACCGTACCTCTACAGTAATCTCAATCGTACCGTACCTCTACAGTATGCCGTCTACCACAATGTGTCGTATTCGACCTCCTCTTCTAAGACAAATGGCCATCCCTGAGACCTTTGATGTAAGTGTATCAAATGACAAATCAATGAGAATCTAATGATTGATTCCTTCGTAGTGTGAGAAATCTTTCCCAACAAATAGAAATCGTGAGAAATGAACGACATCCATGACAAATGACACGGTTTCTTTAATTTGAGGAAGAGGCGAAACCGAAAGGAAACCAGAGATTTCAATATTGAAAATTGCGAAAAGACATGTAAGCATGCGCTCAAACGTCAGCACACTTCATTATCATTATTACTTTTCATTTTAAATATTATATCCACTCCTACAAACTAAACACATGAATTAGTCTTCGTGTACAATTCGTCGACACAGACTATCATAATCTATCTCTTCATTAAGATTAATTCTCGTATCACTGATCATTTATCATATTACACTCTCAATCATGCGTGAATTCTTAACGAGACGTCTCACCTTTACAAGGATTAAATGGCTTCAGTGATCTTTTATGCTAAAACACGTTTATAGTTCATATCATCATATCATCTCCTTCGGAACTATATTTTGTCATACAAAATATTAGAATATTTGATGTGACAAGTGAAAATCATTTATGGTTTGAACGAGAATCAGTAGTCATCTCTGGAACAATGAACAAACGTTTATGTTATTCTTTGTTTATCGCCTTTTCTTCTTTCTCTTTCACTTTCCTTTTTATGGTCGTTTGAAGAGACAAAATGAGAGTCGAAAAAGGCGATAGAATTTGACAAAAACAGTGACATATTCGATATCTTCTCGCTTTTCTCTTCACAAATCTCATTTCCATTTCATCTTTTTTTCGTTCTTTGAAAGCATAGATTATTCAATTTCAAACTTTTATCAACAATCTAAAATCTAAATAATTATTCCGCCCTGAATTTATTTGAGCTAAATTTATGAGCGCTTTTCTACTTCCCTGTCTTAGTTTATCAATATTTCGGAAGTAGGAGTGAAAAAACGGGCATCTTTTCTCTCTCGTTCATTTTCACATTTCCTATTTTGCATCACATGTCAAACCAAAAATTGAAAACTCGATTCTATTGGCCCAACAAACATTTTCCCCAAGAAATTGTATTTTCAAGATCACTGATACTTTCCTTGTTCTTCTCAAGAAACGTACAGAGCTTTGATTTATCAGAGCTTTGATTTCTCACGAACAAGATCTTATAATAATAAAAACAAAACAAAATAATAATAGTAATAATAATAACAATAATATAGTATGCCTCTTGGAAGAAAAACCAATGGGTCCTCACGGTACACCCTCGCACGGTGTCATATTGTACCCCTACCCTATCCGAATTGAATATTCTATCTATGGTGTGATGAAGCACTACAAGAAAAGACATCGTAGTTCATACATAACTGTTGTATTTGTCTAGAACAGTCAATCTTCCCCAGTGGACCATATATGACTTTAAGAATTCTCTATTGTTCTTCTATCAAAATATGAATGAAGCCCCGCCCATATTTTCACGATGGATACATTTCATATACTCTATATCCAATCTCTCCTACTCATACTCTCAACCATCCCCTCCCTCTCCCCTCCCTCTCTCCCTCTCTCTCCTCCTTCTCCCTCTTCCTCTTCTATCCCTCCCTCTCTCCCCTCCCTCTTCCTCTTCCTCTCTCCATCCTATGGAGTCCACTTACTTCCATTTCTCTTCTTACTCCGATAAAGGACAACTATTTCAGGTTGTGAAATCCGACCAACGTTTCACAGAACATTTATTATATCTTTTTTTCATAATCTCTTTTTTTCTCTTTAATGGCGACTCTTACTCATTTTCCTGTGAACTATTACCTTCCATAATCCAACTTCCGGACTCATGAGAACCGTTTATTTCTACCGTCGAATAGATTTGAGAATCATTTTAGCCTTTAAGATGTTATCTCTTATAGCTGTAGTGTCTACTAGACGATTTTCACAAGACATGAATTTCTTCATTTTATAGTACTTCTTTAGCTGTTTACATCCATGTCCACACTTTCCGGATTTATCAGAGCCGTAGATTAGGAATGGTTGTCGTGGAAACCTAACTAAGAGTGAATAAGAAGTTGTAGAAACGTACGATGAGAGAGTGTGTCCAAACGAGAGAGTGGTCAGAGAAAAAGAGTGAGAGGGACGAGAGAGTGAGGGAAAGTGAGAGATCGATGCCTATGGGGCACATGGAGTGAACAGATTCCTATAGGGCTCTATCCTTATTTGCATTGCCATCGAGACGAGAGATTATGGATAATGAAGAGGGTGACAGAGAAAGAGAGAAAGTGAGAGAGCACGTGTTATGGAGAGAGCATCGTTAGAAGAGTAATATTACTTTAGTGAAAAAGATTCAACGTTCCTCTTTTCTGTTATGACGATCGTCAAAACATCGGCCATGTCTCGTTTTCATGAAATATAAACTAGAAAAGTATTGATCGTTATATACCCTACGGGTATTGATCGATATATACCCTGAGGCTGTCTATGTCCTTATGTCAACTTATGTTAAGTAACATGAGAATTTGTGTCATACACACAATAGGCTCTTGCGTTTCTAATTCATCTCCAGACTAGGAATAGATTAGAACAATTTCGTTGCTATCACTTTTGCTTGCTATATTCCGGAAACAATTTATTTAATATTGAAACTACTTTTTTAAAGCTTTTCTTCAAACTATTTGGCTTTATAGAAATTCTTGATATATTCTTGAAACATTCAGGAATTTAGAGATCAGAAATTATTGATATCCAATGAAGTATAATATATGATTGTTCTCGAATAAGAACGTATCCGTCTTTAATTATAATAGTAGTTAATACACATTCTAACGAAAATCAGATTAATACATTTTCTAAAAGTTCTGAAAATTCTGAGTCGATGCTAGGTCGGATCTGATCTATCGATTTTTCTTCATCAGTATATTTATCGTCGTTTTTTTCGCCCATTTCGATAAGTCAGATAATTTATACTTTCGATAATTCAGTCTTGAGAGAATTGTTTAAATCGATAATTGTTGTAGAAAACGGTAGATAAAGTCCGACGGGGCATCGGTTCATTATTTTATGGGCTTCTAGAAAGTATAAATACAAATCTTATTTTCGTAAAAAAAAGTGAAAAAAAATTTTATGAACACATTGATATTCATCCTTTCCACCCACATAGAGAGTCTTTCAAGTTAAATTTATTTATGATTGTCTTTACTTTGTCTCCATTGAATTCTCATTCAATATTCACTTAATCTCTCCACATCTTTTATAATCTTTCGTTCATTCTCTCACAACATACACACACTCAGATTCTTTGGAGGCGTAGACTCCAAATATCGAGTTGCTCCTCTTTTCTTTCATGGTCAATGACCGGGTTCCCTTCGGTTTCGGTTCTAACCCTACTTGGTTCCAGGACGATTTCATGATGGGTAATCCGTCAACGTCAGCAGGGCATCTGGCCCCGCCCTCGGTTGTTCCCGAAAGTCCACGACCGAATAAACAGCAACAACCAGGTTAGTGTTTCATCTTATTTGGCAGTTTTGATGATTCTCCAAAACTTTTCCTATATTGGACATATTCATATCTGCTTATTTTCCTCCTTTCAAGAATATCAAAAGAATCAGAAAAACACCAATTATGTTCTGCTTTCTATTATGTGAAATGGAAGTGAAATTATCGTTCCGATTCCTACAACGATTGCTACCTATGCTACGGCCGAACTGCATAATAAAAATACACAACACAAATAAGTAACAATGCAAGTAAATGAAAATTTAGTACTAATGACTGTTTCCTTCAGAATTTCCGTCATCCCCAACATCTTCTGGATGTCTCTCAATCCCCGTCACAGTCCCTCCTCCCAATGGAGTCACACAAATGCGTCCTGTAGGCAAAGAGAATAAGAAGTAATCGATGATCTTTGATCTTTGATGATCTACGAAAGACCCCAGTCGGGTTTCATCTTCTCTGTCTATCGCTTACTCTTCATAATATATAATGATTCATTCATTCACAATCGGTAGACCGATCTTCATGATTAATTCGCCCATATCTGTACAGAACAAACAATAGCATACTATCATTTGATTTTTAATCTTTGGTCTTTGATCTTTAATCTTCATTCAAACTATGGTTTAACAAAACTAATTCATCCCATTATTAACTTCATACATTCGAAGTATTTTCATTGTTAGTGATACAAAATAATTTGTATTGATATTATTATATTGTTTTTTTTTACTTTAAGTTTCATCAAAATGTCTTTTATTATTAAAATGTAACTATAACAGTTTGTACGATAATAGGTACCAACTGTTAACCACACCAACTCTTATCTAGTCCTTCGATAAAGGGTCCTTGAGTTCTTAAAATCTTCTTAGTGTTATGCCTCGCGACGTTTGAAACGAATGATGTGAAAATTAACTGTAGACTTTTCACGCGCTTTTTATCTTTTATTTTTATCTTTTGCTCTCGTGAATAAACTGTGAAGGCAGAACATTTATATGGATATTCTGTTTACCGTACACTCCTCTTTGGTGGCTACGCATGTGCATCACTAGAAACTTCACTCAATCGGCTGGTAAAGTTCATGCAACGGCGCGAGATTTGAAAATTGAAAAGCTCGGCAATATTATTCGAATCAACGATCATGCGGTGGACAGTGCAACGTATTTATCATTGCCTCTAAAGATTGAGATCGTTTTAACCTATTAGTTACCATTTGTTCCTCGCATGAGAGACGTTAGAGGTTTTACTATACATACATATATTCTAGGGTCTCCATCTTTAAGGAATTTATTAGTTTTTGAAGGAACGAATAAGGGGATATCGCATAAAATAGCAATGGTTATTCAACCTATTATATAGGCCCTTTGAAGTAGTGAATGGCATCTTGGAAACCGGAACAGCTTAAGCTACCAGGTTTAAGTAGTTCAGGAACAACCAAAACCAAGCCACATTGCAGATAATATATTTTTATTTGAAAATTTTTTAATATGATCAGAACAAAACAAAGACTTATGAACTGTCCTAATATTTTATTGTTACTCTCTTATTCTTTTAATTCTTATTTTACTCTTAACCCCTCCAACCCAACGTTCTTTTGCTTATTTCGAGTACTATACGTTCCATATAAGTTCTTATTCCGAACATTTTCTCGTATATCGCCGTGGGCGTTAAAGATAAAGTATCTTCATCCATAATTCATGGAAGTCTCTCGGGGGCGAAGAACACGCAATAGTTGGAACAAAGAGATTTGTTGTTTGATCTTGAAGATTGTCTATGTCTGGGATACACTAATTCAATATGCAAGACTGTGGTAGCAGATGGAAAAAGGACCAACACTAATGAATCAACCACTTATACACATTGCAGGTGCTATGAAATTATTCATTCAAGACTAATTCTTGCACCGAAATTGAAAAATTAATATGAAAGCTTTGTCTTATCCGTAGTGTAAAGGACCTGAAATAGAGTTCGAGTCCAAAGGTCTCTTCTATTTAATTCTCCTAACAATTGTTTGTCCTCAAAACCATTATCTTTTTTCCTCCAAATTCTTCTTTGTTTGAGTAGTTTCATTGTATTCGCCCACGATTGTTCCATAAATGCGTACATCCGTCCACAATATACACTACGAAACACTATGAAATCTTTGAAGTATACCACATTTTCTAAAAAGTTCCGGAAATATTCTAATTGATATTTGTACAAATACAATGACCTTTATCAACCTCAGAATTACATATTAGTGAGGCAAATGTTAAAACGAAACATCTATGATAAATTAAGCTTGTTATCAACAATTTTTGTAAACGTGGTATTCGATGTATGTTTGTGTACTAACTAAATATCATATTATATATATTATCGAAGGCCTTATCTATAAATGAATATATTTTATCCTATTAGCCATCGCTCCTTTCACTTCCTCATGTTATTTTTGATAACGCATTCATGATTTTTGAAAAGGTTATATAATGAAAGAACTTATATGTATGGAAAATATTCGAACAGAAGGTACACGAAATTTCCATATTTTTTTCTGATAGTATTATAGATGCTATGGTCTTTAATAGTAAGATGTTTGGTGTCTAGTTAGTGTCTTCATTCCGATAATAAATATTTTCAAATAGTCTCTTTCCCAGAACTGTAAATGGTTATAGAAGAGATTGTTTATACGAATATCTGCTTCAGACACCCGTAATTTCGAGTGAAAGGAGTCCGATCTGAGTACCTGGATACCTCCAAACTTCTTTTCCAGACAGTTCCAATCATAATCGCTGGAAAAGACTAGACCGATACAATTTACTTTCATACGGCCACTTACATACTTTAATATTATCGTCGTATACTTAGCAGTTCGAAATTAAGTATGGAGTCGTAGGTTGTTTGAACGTTACTTTTTCAACGTAAGGATATTACAGATTATCAAGATCAAATATTCCAGTTTCAATGATCATGAAGCCAATAATTCATTGATATTTGAACTTGATAATCTTATCCTTGAATAAAAATTATAAGGCTTAAATTTTGGAATCTGTTACTTTCTTGCGTTGGTAGGCGATTGCACAGAAAATAAAGATAGTCATTCGATTGGTAGACACATCACGACTCTAAAATGAATCAATGATTACAGAAAAGCATAAATGAAATAGAAAGATTGATGCGCATCTCGTTTCTATATTTTCGTTTTGTAGAATCATACAAAAATATGATTTCAATTTAGCTTTGAGTCATTTAGCAAAATCGTTTCGAAGATAATCGCACGTATTGCGTCATAGAGAGTGTACATTTCAGCTTATAGTCATCTCATCAATAGATCTTAAAGACAACGGATAAATCAACATTACTCAATGTTTCGTTGTTTATTGATTCAGTAGTCGATGTCTTAATAGAAAAAAATCGAATAATATTATTTTAATCGGTTCTCATAATCCTCATAATCTTCTTATCCTTCATTTCTCATTATCTTCTTCACCTTTCAATATGAGTAGGAGTGAATATCCATTTCCTCTCATCCCAATCTCATATCCTCCTTACCTATTCATTTCTTCCAGAAGCCATTCCTATTTCCTTTTCACCCAATCTCCTCCCTCTTTTATTGACTCCGCCCACTTAGATACCTTCATAGTGGCAGTTATAATAGAATATAAAGAAATATTATTCAGTCTCTGCTCCTTCTTCATTAGATGTGATAAGAGATTGATATTTATCCCAATTACTTTGTATTCATATCTAGATTAACACTCATTACTCTCACACTCTCAATATTATTCACACATTCTGTGTGATTCTCACATATCTTTCAATCTGACTCGATATGAACTTGGTCTTTTCATTCCTATCCACCTACAACTTATATGTTTCAGAATTCAATTAAGAACTATTCCATTTCATAATCGTTTTGAGAATCGCGCCATAACTTTCTTATAATCTGTTGTAAATATCATTATCTTTGATATTAAGGTAGAGTAGTACATTTCGGGTCCATACTCACAACAAGATGAGATCATACCTTCATAGACGATATCGTGTATAGCATTCATTTAATGGTGGTTTGATGAACATATTTAGGGGTGGTATAGAGGGGAGATGATGAATGGATGGATGAATGTAGTCTCATAGTAGGCGTTGCTATCTACCTTCCTTGGTTGGTAATCCATGCGTGCAACATCCTCTATAGGTAGTCTTAGGCAGACTCACTCAATTGGGGTTCGAATACATCTGCTCGTTCTTCGGTTTTCAACTCAACTATAGGCCTATTTAATGTGGATAAAGACATCTATTCTTTGGCTCTATCTACCGTTTTCTATAGGGACAATAACATGAATCTTACTATGTGTCTGTCGAATAGCCTCTTTTGAATATCTCTTATTCTTTGTACAATACAAGGTAATCGAAATATAATAGATGCGTTCTGCACCTCATGCGAACTCGTAGATATTCTATAGCTTATTGACATTTTGGTTAGAAGTCTGGATACTTATCACACCTATATTGTATGACTTCCAGAAGCCCTGTGTGTTTCACTAGTGAATATACGTCTCATTCACTCTTTCAATGTATCTTTCAACTTACTTTCCTTCCTCATTTATATTTCCTTTCAACATCGCTTGCAATTTGTTAGCCGTTAGTTAGTTCACCAATTCATTTAACCAATCAATACTTTCAGTAAGTTAATCTTCTCATATCTATGATGATGAGTTCCCTTGCCCCTCCTCAAGTTGTCGTTGACTCGCCCAGACCACAGCTCAATACCAACACTCATGGTGAGTTATTATTCTTACCATTCCTTATGATCTTTACAGTTAGTTGTTCTTCAGCATTAGTCTAAGTCTTAAGTCACTAATCTAAGTAATTACAGCAGAATTAGCAGCCGGCATCGCTCTTCTCATCCGGCCGCCCTCTTCAGGTAAAACTTCTTTAGAAATATTCAACTTTTAATCATTGTTATACATCTGAAAAGTGAGATAGAAAATCGTAGGCTTTCATCTTTAAGAAAAAAAGGAATGCTTGTGCTATTCGAGATGAAAGTTGATAATCGAGTAGTGGCTTTCAATTCTTTTCACCCTCAATCTCTTCATGTTCAGTAGAGTTACAACAAAAGCCAATCTTTGACTACTTCTCTGCAAATGTTGCACATAGACACATAACTATCGTTCATCATGTTAGCCTCATGGACGAAAGAGCATATATGTATGTACCAGGAAATAGGAATCTAGTACTTCCGGATCTACCCCCCCCCCTCCTCCTCCCCACCTTGCTTCCTTCTTGAAATCCTTCTAGAATCTTTCTCCTTTTTCCAGGTCAGTCTCTATCCACATGTGGAGCCTCTTCAAGGAAGAATAGTCAGAAGAGAAAATCGCCTGGTGCTAGTGGCGCGCCACTTCGTAAGGCTTGATATGTGGCCAGCCAGTAGCCGATGTCTTCATTCGAATTAGTCATATTACTTACCACTCTTTCTTCTTTTCACAAATGACTATGTCAACAACTCAAAATTATGTGTTATTGCCTTTCAAAGTGCATTATAGTTCATCTTCATCACTGCTGTATTTATGTTATTCCTATATTTTCCGTTCCACTCATTCATTTGTCATTCCGATCTTATGGTACTTACGATGGATTGCATGCTTCCGTCCCTTCAACGTAGGCCACATATGAATAATCGATCGACTGCAAACCCACATATAGTCACAATTATCACGTCGTCATTCACACTTACTTCGGACCAATCAATACACCTACCGTATGATGTTAGCTTGCGTGTCGGGACGCGGTCCATCTACAGTACCCCACCACGAGTTCTTACTTGTCTGTTTTTCTTGTTATTCATATATTTGTAATTGTTCACGCTATTTTCATGATAAACAAATTAATTAAATGAATTAGTTGTCATGTGGGCAATTTGATCAAATCAAGACATTAGATCACATCTGTCGCATAAACTCACATTGACTTACTTTATCACGAGATCTTTAGACTCGAATCCGGAAGCCGGAAACCGGAAATTGGGTTTAATCATGATGGGTTGTTTGCAAAGTGATTTAGTTCAGAGATTATCACTTATTCAATGTTGTTTATCTGATCTTAACACAATCTTCTCATAATCCTAACGTTATCCATAAGATATGAGATAATCTGGTAATATGATAAGGCCAAATCCAGAGAACAAAAGATCAAAAGGAATGATCTGACTTGTGATGAGTAATGGATTCCTAGAAAGATTCAATAATCTCTCTTATGAGTTTCACCGTGGGATTGAGCAAAATCTTTGTATCTACAATGCAAAAAGTCACTTTGTCTAGACATTCATCCATTCATAATCCTTGTTATTGATGTAAAACAAATTGAGAAGTCGGAAAGTCGCAAGTCACTTAAAATTCGTCCGAACGCATTTGTCTGATGCGTAAAAGCAATAAAGCTAATGCTAATAATTGATTCGAAATTTTTAATCGAGTCATGAGAAGTTGTTCCCGACTAGTGTGGTGATTCAGTATCTATACTACTAAAGCCTAAACTCATTATGTTATTAGAGAACATCTCATTGTATAATATATAGTAGATCATTCATTTGTCTAGACATTCGTCAATGTCAGGTAATATCATCTTTCGGATATGATTTAATTTAGAGAAATTGAAAATGATGTTCTTTTGTAATAAAGAGTTCAATGAGATCATCTTTTGCTGTTATTGTTTACATCCATTCTATTCATATAATAAATATAATATGTTTTAAACTGAAATAGTAATGGCACTCCAAACTTGTATCAAATGAAATTTGTCTCTTCAGAGTTAAAGAAAATGTGAAATGGTAGTCAGAATATAGATACATAGATAATGGGTTTTCTAATGAATGTTTAAATGCTCTCAAACAAATCATATTGTACTTATGTAATTCTTGTTCAACCACACAAGTATAACATTTTACTATATGACATGCCTCGGAAACCTTACAATATGGTAATTTGTATCTATATATGTGCATGTATATATGATAAATGATATCTGTATAAATGATATCTGCTTCTTCACACACCTTTCTCAATGTAGTAGTAATTGAAGATTAACGGGAAATCATACATTTCATACCCTCATAATGCGAGGATCGACCCAATATGCACGACTCATTGTCATGCCAAAAAAAGCGAAAAAATAGGGGAAAAACGAAATATGGTCTAAATCGACCCACCATATTTCGAAAATCAAACCATTATATAATAAGAGGGCGCGTTTAGTGTATGACGGGAAGTGAACCATTCAAAGCCGTTATTACATATTATTAGATACAAATAAGAAATGTTTAGATTATATGATAAGATAGAATGACATTAATTCTGCTCTAATTGGGCTTGTTTTTTGGCGATATAAAAGACCGCTAAATAATGGCTTTCGAATGGGTATCTTGCACGTATATTTCATTTGGATTAAATATTAATGGATTTAATAATTAATGTAGTTTAGTAAAACCACTTGGAGTCTACCTGGATGAAATAAGTCTTCATCAATGTTAAATAAGTATTCGATTAGTGGTGGATTTGAAATATGGCTTCTGATCTTGTCTTTTTCTCTAATACCTACTCTATCTTCTTACAATTCTATTATAATAAGAAACCATACTTCTTCTCGAACATTCATTGAAGTAAAAGAAATATATCCAATACGAAAATTAATATATCTAAATGAACATAACACCTTTTCAACAAGTGATTTCGGAAAATCGGAAGTCCAACCATGTTTCCAGCTCTATTCATTCCCAAACTATCAGAATTTTTTTAATTATTGAAATAGTCGTGTATGACACCAACTCCTTCTCGGTTATTTCCCCCCTGTGTAATAAATTACGACAGTGGCAACTTTCCAAAAGACGTGGCAATTAGTCAACTTTTTGAGATATGAAAAGTTGGCATATAACGTTTTAAAATTTGTCTCGAACGGTCCGAATCTTTTTTCTCTTTGATAATAGTAGCAGTGTTTCGGTCATGCGAATAGTGCCATCCATAGAGAGACAGAGGAAGTTCCTTGAAAAACATTCACCGGATGTGTATTTACGTGAATGAAGTTTATTTACGGGACAGACCCATACCGAACTTTTCGTGACCGAATATCAAATTGTCTATGTCGAATCTCGACTGTAAACAAATCTCTGTCACGATATATGTTTGATTTCTGTTTAAAATTTTAGGATTTGTAATACAGTCAGTAAAAAAAGTAATTTAGAAAGAAACAAAAAAGAAGTAGGTCTTGGCCGGGTTCGAACCGGCGACCTTCTGCGTGTGAAGCAGACGTGATAACCACTACACTACAAGACCACACATGCCTAAAATCGTCTGTGTCCGTTTTCAAAGAGTGAGTGTAAACAACGAGGGGAGAAAGGATTCTGTTTCTCTTCAACACCATTTTAGACAAAAACGAAAAACGATTGTTGCTAGTTGCCGGATTCCAACTATTCCTCGTGTTTCATATGCCTATCTTTTCCATTTCATACTACCGTTGATTGACAACATTTCTCTACCACTGACGGGATTATTCCCTGCGAGTACGCTATGTTACTTTCTTTTGCTTTCTCGTTCTTATTTTTAACACACGCTCACACCTTGCTTTTTGTTGAGAAAAGTATATTATACAAAAATGAGAAACAATTTCATCGGTATATCAAAATGATTTGTAATTATTATAATAAATATGTACAATAAACGGATGATGCTAATGAGCCATGACAATGGTTACTGTAGCTATGATGAGATCAATCGATATTCTAGATATCAGATATAACAGCAGTACGGTAGTTGGTTACGGTAGCTTGGATGATATCAGTATTGATTGCTTCTCCATCTAAAACTATTCGACCCTTGCCTGGAGTCAGCGATTCTAATCGTAATGATGACACTTCGACCCACTGAAAGAGTTCAAAGATCAAATTCTAGGAAGATCAAAGATCAATCTACCGACCTTCAAAAAGTCCATCTTCAAATGTTTTCCCTTCTCAATCGTTGATAGCATCTTCAACAAGCTCACGCGTGAAGGAACGTCTCGTCGTCTACACCAGATCAAAGATTAAAGATCAAAGATCAAACTTGTAAAGATCAAAGATCAAACTACAACATACCGTATATAAGATAGATAAATTCTATCGTCTTCCACTTTCGCTCGAGGTTGCAGTGGACCATCATTAGCGATGTGCGATTTAGCGACCTACAGTAGTCCAAATAATCCGTGGGAGACCCAGCATAAATGAAAAAAACTCACAGCATAAACTCCAACGAATTCGTCCTCTATGGTGATCCATCCCTCATTTTCAGGTATTGATTGATCAATTGGAGGAATTCCTTCCACTGAATGAGCTGTTAACCATGCATCTTCATTTCGTCTAAATATCGATTGATTAGAATAATCTATCAATCGATAATCATACCGTTGTGAGTTAGACGATGATCGATGACGTCCAGATGAACCTGGTCGTGCACAGGTGCAGTCTCGAAGCTGGAACGATCAATGATCAAACTACAAAGAGGATGATCAAACCACTCACTTTCTCGCCGGCAGTTCTTCCATAGACAGCAAAGGGAGCGAATGGAGAAGCATCGTTAAGAGAATGAAGACGAAATGAGAGACGACCACGATATGTACGAAGATCTGTAGTTTGTAATTTGATCTTTGATCTCTGATTTGTGAAATACAATTGTTCAGCTTAAGATACCGGCTCGGTAAGACTCGAGCATGGTCCGGACATTCGCGAGGAATTTCGATCTGGGCCTCAATACTTTCATAATAGACACATACCGGGGGGAGACCGATGAAAGTTATAGAGAAAATGCCCTTAGGCTCAAACCCGGCTCAAATATGTCACATTAAGTAAAAAATTGAAAAATTCATATCTTCTCAATCATGATAGCTAGGACTTTTATTTCTTTTTATTAGTGAATAACATGTCATGCACTCTTACAAACATAGCTGAACAGCAATATCATATCGTTTCGAATATGTTTTTTCGTGTCTGATTTTCAGATTTTTTTCTTCATTCCTCGTTGAAGAGATACTGCAAGAAAATTCATAGTGCATATTGTAGCCCTGACGATTATGTACATGGTGGTCATATTCCCTTGGCCAGCCAGTTTGTCATAAGCCTCGAGAATTACAACTGAATGTGAGATATGTGCAAATTTCAAAAATCGAAAATTAAATTTCTTGAAATTCGCAACAGTAAGAGGTAGCTTTATTATGTCATTTTACTCGTAGCGATGAGCGTACATAGGAAAAATATACAAGTAGACTCTGCCTATATTTTATTAAAAAATTGAGAAAAATAATTATTTTATTTTTATTTTTTCAACTCCCACATTCAGTCGACCGTCAAGACAAGTTGATTCATAGGGCGGATGGTGACTGATGCATGTACGTTTGCAGAGACGACTGCCACGTGAAGAATCGTCGTTTCGCAGATCTCGAATTTATTTTTTTATTTATCAAACTTGAATATTTATATGTTTCTTTCATATAAATCGGTTGGAAGGTAGCGTACTGCATCCAAAGCTATACCATTTCTATCAGTAGGAGTATACGGTATTGAACTACTGTAATCGCCAGAAATCGCGAACTGATTTTTTTCAGTCGACCTATGATTCTCAACCATGACCCGGGGTTCATGGTTGAGAATGGATGAGGTCGAAAAATTCATGATGATCCCAGACCAAATATTATTTAGCATTATATCAACAATGGGCCAACTTTTATTTTTATGGATACCATAGCTCGAATTACCGTAATCTAGCTACCGTATCCTATAATAATGTGGTGAAATTCTCGGCAAATTCAGGTGCGTGCATTACTAGTACGGTAATTCGAGTTATGGTATCCATAAAAATAAAAGTTGGCTCACTGTTGATATAATGCCGCATAGTATTTGGTCTGGAATCATCATGAATTTTTCGACCTCAGCCTTTCTCAACCATGAACCCCGGGTCATGGTTGAGAATCATGGGTCGACTGAAAAAAAATCAGTTCGCGATTCCTGGCGATTACGGTAGTTCAATACCGTATACTCCTACTGATAAAAATGGTACAGCTTTGGATGCAGTACGCTACCTTCCAACCGATTTATATGAAAGAAACATATAAATATTCAAGATTGATATATAAAAAAATAAATTCGAGATCTGCAAAACGACGATTCTTCACGTGGCAGTCGTCTCTGCAAATGCACATGCATCAGTCACCATCCGCCCTATGAATCAACTTGTCTTGACGGTCGACTGAATGTGGGAGTTGAAAAAATAAAAATAAAATAATTATTTTTCTCAAAATTTTTAAAATGTAGTCCGAGTCTATTTGTATATTTATCCTATGTACGCTCATCGCTACGAGTAAAATGACATAATAAAGCTACTTCTTACTCTTGCGAATTTCAAGAAATTTAATTTTCGATTTTTGAAATTTGCACATATCTCACATTCAGTTGCAATTCTCCAGGCTTATGACAAACTGGCTGGCCAAGGGAATATGACCACCATGTACATAATCGTCAGGGCAACAATATGCACTATGAATTTTCTTGCAGTATCTCTTCAACGAGGGTAGAAAGAAAAAAATCTGAAAATCAGACACGAAAAAACATATTCGAAACGATATGATATTGCTGTTCAGCTATGTTTGTAAGAGTGCATGAATGTTATTCACTAATAAAAAGAAATAAAAGTCCTAGCTATCATGATTGAGAAGATATGAATTTTTCAATTTTTTACTTAATGTGACATATTTGAGCCGGGTTTGACCCTAAGGGCATTTTCTCTATAACTTTCATCGGTCTCCCCCCCCCCCCCCCCCCCCCCCCCCCCGGTATGTGTCTATGATGAAAGTATTGAGGCCCAGATCGAAATTCCTCGCGAATGTCCGGCAGGGGGTCAAAATGCTCGAGTCTTACCGAGCCGGTCTCTTAATCTTTGTAGTTTGATTCATTAAATACTCACTACAGCATCGAATGAGCGCTCCAAGAACGAATCGATTTGATCCCAGTGATTTCCTCCATCGTTCACTCTCAATATCTGAAAGAGATCAAAGATCAATCTCAATGTTTGAAAGAGATCAACGATCAAATAATCGATTCACTAAAGACTAAACAAGATTCGAAATAGGCAGTGTATCAATCATTGAAAGCGCCGTGCTTTCGTGTTTCAGCTCACTAATACATCTGTGAAATTTAATTTGGAACGATCAATTACGCGGAAATAACAGTAAAACAAACCAATATCAGCCATGAGTCCCCATCCAACTGATAAAAATGCTGCATAATTGGTATCTCTTGTCTGTGCATGAATTAGATTGACTGGTTGAGCTAATGAAGTTGCCGATGTCGCCAATTCTATCGCTTTCGCAGTAAATGCTGGATTCTTCAGAGGAAAACTGTAAAAGGTCAGAGATCAAACACATTTACTGTGCAAGTTAGAAGAAGAAAACGAATCGATAAAGGATCCCGTACCCTCTTGAAGCCATGACCGACGAGAGAAGACCATTGCCTGATCCACTAGGAACAATTCCAATTGGAAGTACATGAAGAAGATCCGAACTATCACGACGATTAAATATTCCGTTCAGGACCTAAATCAGACGATTTGATCGAGTTTTATAAACTACAATACAGTATCCCACTACCAGGACGTTGTGAAAGATATGATAGTACGGTAGTCTATGCTATTTTAATAAATATGAATATTTAATTTTACAATAATTCCAATACCTCAAAAACGAGACCATCTCCGGAGAGAATGAGAATAGCATTATAATTGAGGAGATCTTCACTTTGTTCAATGAGTGATTTGGCGTGATTTGGACCAGCTGAAACTCTTTGATCTATACCATTTCATGTTAGAGAAGAGATCATTAGAAACAAGAACGAGACAGAAAATATTGCACATTTAAGAGAGACTATCTGGCTCAAGTGACATTCTCTTGGCACTTGGCCAAAAAGTGATATGGACCGATCGGGCACCAATCGTGCACAGCTGTAGTAGGGGGTGGCATGAGCTCGTTGACGGAGTTTGGGTTCGTCATATCTACATCCTCAATAAATAACGTAAGTTCGATAAAATGGCAACAAAATTTCAAAGTTTACGGATTCTCTCGATATGTGTATACGACGATGGGCAATAATAAGCAGGTAAATCCCACCAAGTGTCATCCCGATCCAAAACCGTGAGGCCCAGAAATAATTAAAAAACCAATAAAAATATTTTGTTTTATTTTTCCTACAATTGCCTCTCGGTGACTGACTTTTTGTATTCCTTAAATTTGACGAGTATTCATTAGTGTAACTACTTTATGAAAATGAACTAAAACAAATTGGGAAAAAGTTGCCTTATTCCCGAAAAACCACGACTAATTCGCCTTTTCATGGCGAACTGAACGAATTATCGTGTGCCGATTACGGTAATGCAAATGCGGGAATTCAAAATTCGGCAATTACTATTATTTAGCATTCGATTTGGATAGCATACTATTGTTTTCTTTTATTATTAGCTTGTTGTATGAATATCTAAGGAGTAATATGACACATTTCTTGGAAAAAAAAGAAGAAAAATGCTGAATTTTGAATTCCCGCATTTGCATTACCGTAATCGGCACACGATAATTCGTTCAGTTCGCCATGAAAAGGCGAATTAGTCGTGGTTTTTCGGGAATAAGGCAACTTTTTCCCAATTTGTTTTAGTTCATTTTCATACAATAGTTACACTAATGAATACTCGTCAAATTGAAGGAATAAAAAAAGTCAGCCACCGAGAGGTAATTGTAGGAAAAATAAAACAAAATATTTTTATTGATTTTTAAATTATTTCTGGGCCTCGCAGTTTTGGATCGGGATGACACTTGGTGTGATATACCTGCTTATTATTGCCCATCGTCGTATTCACATATCGAGCGAATCCGTAAACTTTGAAATTTTGTTGCCATTTTATCGAACTTACGTTATTTATTGAGGATGTAGATATGACGAACCCAAACTCCGTCTACGAGCTCATGCCACCCCCTACTACAGCTGTGCACGATTGGGGCCCGATCGGTCCATATCACTTTTTGGCCAAGTGCCAAGCCATAAGCAAAATATGTTCACTGAGTCAGATAGTCTCTCTTAATGTGACCTCAAAATTGATGTTTTGTGGGCAAATGGTTTTTTTTCTTTTATAAATAGATTTAATAATTGATCTCATGTTGTGCAGCTGGAATACTCGTCAGAAATATGCATTTGAAAATGTGAAACAACGCTCTGGTAAGACGTTGGATTACTCCATTAGTGCGGCGAAGTTCCCTAACTACGGTAAAAATGACCCAGAAGAAATCCAATTTCAAATCTTCTCAGAAAGGTTGGTGTGGCAATTAGTAAAAGGCGCCTGTTGAATGGAGCAGATTGTAGATATTTGACAACGCATTTCTACTTACATATGAGAGAATTTTATGCTGTAAGATTTATTCATTTCACATGAGAATTTTAAGCTCTTTTATATGAGATCAACTTTTTTCGGATATACAAAATTGATAACATCTCTTTCTCTTATAAGATATTTCAGAAAAATATTCAAATGTGAATAAATGAAAACAACATCTTACAAGTAATGACGAGCTCGAAGTCAATCCTTTTCTTGTTCAGTTCAGGTTCGAGTTTCTCACGAAATGTCTGTAAATGAACAATTTATTATATATTCTACATTATCAATAAAATTATATTTGAAGTGACACTCTAATTTGAAACCCTCACAGGCCACACTATATCACTTTCTTTTTCTGCAAGAGAGCTTGGGGTGTGCCTTTAATGTGTTTAACTGTGCGTACTTACAACAATCTATGATAGGTTTCATGATCTTCGATAGATCAAACTAAATCTATTTTGATCTGTCCCCCATTCAATACAATTCTCATAATACTTGAATGGTTCCTAGATCCGTCTCTACCTCACTTTCTCCCTCTCCTTCTCTAACTCTAACAAACCAACTACACCAGTCATCATGCACAAACTCCCTCTACAAGTATAACACAGAATGTTCATACGTTGGACAAACTTTTCTCTCACAGTTGTTAGTTATGTATGTTAGTAAAAATGGCATACCACTAATAAACGTTTCAACTAGAAAATAACGAATCTTTCCAGAAAGAAATTCAGAATCAAAACTTCAGTTGTAAACGATTCATTAACTCTATCGAAACAGTGATTATTCATTTGGTTGTGGAAAGTATCATTACTTTGTGTATCGAACTAGTATTCGGATTATCCATTGTTGTTTGAATCGTTATTGTAAACCCAATGTTTGCTTTTATTCTAGAACGCTATGCAATATATTTCTATGGACACTTTTCAACGATAAAGTTGTCAATATTTGAAGAGAATACGGTGTCATTCTCTTGAATGAATAATAGTGTGAAATTAGTAATAAGTACGTCCCTTACCTCATCTACGTATTCTATCTTTTACTAAAATTGAGTCAGGGTCGAACCCTTACTCCATGACAACGTTTACAATGTATAATTATGTAAATCCTCACCTGAACTGCTTTCCCATATCCGCTATGGGGATTGACGAATATCAATAACTTCCCGATACTTTGTGTCATTCCTGAAGAGAACGGAATGATTATAGACAAGAGAGTGTAGAAGAGACGGGTAGAGAAAGAGAAGGAGGACGAGATAGTGTGAGATGGAAGAGAGGGAAAAGAGGGGGAGAAAGAATAACGTAGTGAACGAAACACAGTGAATAGACTACGTGAAGAGACTTATAAATGTGACGATTTCATTGATCAAATATACAAATGACATAGAATTTTGCAGTAAACATGAGTATTTGAATGGGAAATTAGCAAGATAAAGGATGAACAGAAAAGCATAAAAAATGAACTCGAATAGGCGTTACACTATTGGGTCACACACATTTTAGACAAATAGAGAGAGAACGAGGAAGAGGGAGAGAGGGAGAGATAGGGCGAGAAAGGTAGAGGGAGAGGTAGGGGGAGAGAGGAGAGGAGGGGAGAGATGTGAGGGAATAGATAGAGACTGGAAGAGATGATGAGTAGATAGATAGGAGGAGAGGATTGACTGTAGAAAGTAAAAGTGGGCTTCCTAAATACACAATTCAGAGATCAAAGATCAAGTATAAAGGATCATAGATCAATCGATCAAGAGTTATTCCTTCTGAAAGCACATCTTCACAAAGGATGTGGTTATTAAAGATCAACGTTCATGAAAAAAGAGAGAACGATACCAGAAGATTCGAGATGATTTGTGTTGCGAGAAACTGGTTTGATATAAGACAAGAAAATAATTGGACTTTGGTACTGATTGGATGAAAATGCAGTGTTGTGGAAAACTTGACAGTTTTTGGAAAGTTGAAAGAACAACGAGAATGAGAAAACTCTAATCATTTCTTTGATGGAATGTTTATAGAAATAGAAAAGAAAAATATGTATAATAAGTTTATAAAAAATAGAAAATAACATACATATGTTTATAGAAAAAGAAAATAGAAAAGGAGAAATGATTCTATGGACTAAAGAATGAGAACAAAGAAAATATGAAAATCCTCTTGTTTCGTTGATAAGTAAAGGAAAGAAGAGGAGGAATAAAAAATGATTGGAGATGGGGAACATGACTTGAGAAATAATAAGCTCCAACTGTGACTCTCCATTCACAGGACAGGCATACCAATCGATGATACCGGAAGAACAGGGCGATATCGGATCTTATCTACATTTGTATTTACCAAAATCTTATCAATTACAGCAATATATAGGAAAAGTCGGGAAAATTTTTCAAACTTTTGATCGAACATAAATAGTTAATAATCAAGCAGAATTGAGAAGTCCAAGAGAACTATTTGAACATCCAATTCGTACCAAACGTTATCAATCATGGACACTGAGCCAGTGAAGACTATGAAACTTGAAAAAGCTACGATTCTTTGAACGCTATTGAACATTCTTATTGCAGAAAATAAGAAATATCAATATATGACGCATATTAAACTATATTTTGTTTCCAAAATCATATCGATCATGAACGTGCATAGATAGTTGAATAAAGAGCATTACAACACGAAAAATAACTTCTTACAATTTATTTTGCGCAAAATTGAACAACATGCCGAGCAACGGACGCGGTCGCTTTCGCATTTTTTCAGGTTCTGTTTTGAGTGCGCAAACGGAGCTTGGAGATGAAAATGAAGATTCGAATGCTCAAAATGCCCTTTCAATGATACAAAAAGTGGAAAGGATTTGAAGAATAGTAAGATGATCCATGCCATAAAATTTCACTTTTCACGTTAATATTTCATATTCACCTCATTTTTTTTTGAAAATTTCAATCTCGCTTCACTTTTCAACGTATCAAAGATAAAGTTTAAATTTTTTAGATCAGCCTATAGTACACTTCGATATTCTGATAAGAATGGATAGAAACATTCCATGATTGTAAAGATTTAAATTCATGTCATAGACGATCGTAAACTAAATTATGGAGCATCTTAATCGATTAACAAGAATGGGCGGCATGGAACAAAAAGATTAGATATTAAATACATAGTTATCAATAAGTGTTAGAATGATGTCGACAGAGGGTTTGGTTTAACTGTTATCGTTTGAACTTACCATAAAACGATAAATAAATAAGCAGAATATATCGAATAAACAAATATCAACAGCATACCTGGGAATTATACTAACAATAAGAGAAAAAACTATTGAAACCGACGGTCAACGCGTCTATGAATAGTGTGATAAGAAACCTCAAACCACAGGGTATATAATGGTCGAAGGTTCAACGAATTAAATGTCGCTATTCAGAACGTGATATTCTGCAGATAGAATGAAAAGATGAAGACGAAATCTCAGTTTCCAAGGGAAACGTGGGGAGAAACTCTTTCATGTGGGAGGATAACTACAAACATAGGTACATTACTAGTTACTAGAGTCAACAAACTCTCGCATACATAAGCGAGAAAAGTATAACTCTTTACACTGACAGGTGTGAAGCCCATTGGTATATCGTATAATGGGGGTGCAGATGTAAATGAGAAAGACAATGCATGACATAACCACAACATCCGATGAGAAGAAATGAGTGATTAATTCAAATAAAGACTTATTTATTAGATTGACGGATATGATAAGAGCGTCTATAAGGACACAATGGAATGGAGTGGGAGTGAGAATGATTAATCATCCATATGCCTTTCAATGAACGCATCAACATTAATTTTGATGTTCACAAATCGCGAAAGTAAAAGAAAACAAGGAAAATGGATGTTAGAAGTGGAGCTGTGTTGTCTTTTGGTGACTTTTGGATGGAACATCAAATGATCTAGTAAATGTCTCCGAGAAGTGTCAATATTGGATACAATGGTTCAATGATGTCTGACTATCTGGACTCTCTCCATTTCATGTACTCTCTCATCGTATCAAGGATTGAGTACTTTTGTATTACAAAGAGTGAAGTCAATCACACAGAATGAGTCCACGTTTACGCAAGAATTGATTTGTATTGTGAATGAAATGAGAGAGGATTAAGGACGAGATGAGAGGATGGACTATGGGGGAGTATGATACATACAGATCTCTTTAGATATTTACACGGAACGAGTAACACAACAAACCTCACACGATACTATGACATTTTTCAAAGCTTACTAAAGAATTCTGTGAGGGTGCGAAATATATGCAAACGTGCTTGTTTCTTGCAAATTTTTCCTCGGCAAATTCATGAATAAAACAGTATTGATTCATATTTTCGTCTTCGAAAGGAATTCAACAGTCATATTGATACACTTGACTGATAAGAGTGATAGACTCTTCCGAGAGTCACTCTCACTTCAATGTATAGTCTTATCAGTAAATCTCAGAGACTAGAATCGTCTTCAATGACGATGGACTGATTAAGAGTAATAAGAGGATTCATTTTATCTGTTGAATGTCCTGCAAAAAACGAAGAATCAGATTAACCTTTTCCTAGAAAGCATTGATGATCCATGTATTGGTTCGAATATAAATATGAAATTCTACAGTAAGTATTGCTTTTAGTTGTTTTTTTAAAGAAAGTGTATTTGTAAAAGAATATTTATTTATAGTGCACCACAAGGGTGCTTCATCAAGCACAAAATTTTCGAGTGTGAGTAAATTATGTGAAAAATACGAAGAAAATATACCCGAAAACAAATAGGGATATGCCGCAAAAAGACTCATCAAAACGATTAAAGCTACAGTGTAGTCATAAAATAAGGAGAAAACAAAGAAGTGCAAATAATCTAATAGGCCGCATGGCCATTGGTCATGTGGCCTATTATTTACATCTAATGATTGAAGAACTGATCAAAGATCATATTGAGTCAATCACGAAAAATAAGACATCGAAAAAAGTGAACGTGAAATAAAATCACTTCGGAAATGATACAAACTTTAAAAAATTGAATTATCATAAACCCTTTTTACGCAATTTTCAAGAAGTGAATTGGGAGAGTAACATGAGATCATCATGATCTGATTTTAGTGTTGAACAAAATTTAAGAAACCTACAATTAATACAATCAACACCAACTGTTAATTACTAATAATGACCAAAATTTCAGGACATCTGTTTTAGTCATTTCGTTGTTTCCTTCTCTCCTTATTTTCACTAATTTGATTAATTTATCTAAAAATTTGACTTCCAGTATCGGCCAAAAGCCATCCGACACACTTCGTTTTTATAACTTTTGATACAGGAAAGCAATCAAGTTGATATTTTAGGTCAATGCACATAATATATCAAAGAATATAACCATGACGTATTGGTGTAATTAAATTAGCTTGATTTGCATCAACTTGATTGCTTTCCTGTATCAAAAGATATAAAAAACGAAGTGTGTCCGATGATTTATGGTCGATACTGTAAAATTTGCATAATGAAGACGCAATCGAAGTACTTTTCTTTTAATTTAAAGTTCTTTAGTGCAAGGTCCTTTTCTTCTGACAAGGGAGCTCTGTGGTCTTGTCTTGGCCATATGAGAAGGCACTATCATGACTAGATTAAGTTCCCATTCCCATGGTCAATTCGAAAATTTTCGAGGGATAGTACACAAACATTTCCTATGAGTTGGTGAACTCATCTATCAACCTCCGAATTAATGACCTGTGTAGTGTAGTGGATAAGGTGTCCGCGTTAGATTTTGACTTTCACTGGTTCGATCCCTCTTGCAGAACTTTTCTTTTGCTGATTTTCTTTATGTCAAGATGAAACATCAAAAAACATTTTTTTTAAACATCAAGTAAAGCATCAAAAAACATCGAGATCAAAGATCATTCTTTGTGTGTGTGTGTGCGCGTTCTTTAACAACAAAATGATCAAAAGAAAAGCAATTCTTACATCTTGGACACACAAAGAATGATCTTTGATCTCGATTTTTTTTGATGTTTTGCTTGATGTTTAAAAAAAATGTTTTTTGATGTTTCAACTTGACATAAAAAATCAGCAAAAGAAAAGTTCTGCAGGAGGGATCGAACCAGTGACAGTCAAAATCTAACGCGGACGCTTTATCCACTACACTACACAGGCTTGCTTCGGAGGTTGATAGATGAGTTCACCAACTCATAGGAAATGTTTGTGTACTATCCCCGAAAATTTTCGAATTGACCATCGGAATTTCAATATCGATTTTCTCGAAACTCAGCTCGTCTAGGCAGCCCTAAAAAGAGATTCGTAATCACCATCGAGAAATTAATCTAGTCATGATAGTGCCTTCTCATATGGCCAAGACAAGACCACAGAGCTCCCTTGTGAAACGTCGTGAGAGTGGAGATGGCACAAGGTCGAAGGATAACCAATGAATAATAACTAACTGGATGATAGCAACTTACATACTTTGTCTATTCATTAGCGCTCGCAAATGGTTATCATCCAGTCGGTTATTATTCATCGGTTATCATTCGAGCTAGTACCATCCACTACGGCTGCACAGGCAAAAAATCGGAATGGCTCTGACTCCTATTTCAAGCTATAGCGTGGTTTCAAATTTGTGCCCTAACTATTATAACTATAATATGCTATAATAACTATAATATGAAACTTTTTTCTTATTTTCAAAGCACTTATATATGTTAGAGATGGTCATAAAGTTTTTATCCCATTTTATCCCATCGTTGAAGTATGATCTTTCAGATCTTTGCATTTTGATCGTTGATATTTGTGAACAATTTTTCAAACATTGGGCGAAAATAACTGTTTTCGACAGTGTATCTTTGTTGTTGAATTTCACTTATTATTTTCTGTAGTTTCACGCATGCACAATTGAATGATAACTTTGGGCAATTTGCCTCTATGTATTGATTACAGGATAGGAAGAGGTTCCGTTCATTACTAGATCAGTGTTAGAGTGGCCAGATGATCAGACGAGATCGATGGGCAGAGACGCAGAGACGTACTATCCTGGGCAATCAGATCAACAATCCATGACTGACGCATCCCGGTAGGAAAAGAGGTTGATCAATCTTCATAGACAACCGAGAACGAAGAATATGAAAAAGGACTCGAATAATTTAGAGGAAAGAAGAACGAGAAGCGATCAAAGATCAAAGATCAAAGAAAAAGAGAGAGCAGAAGACAAGGGAAAGAGTCTAGATCAAAGAGCATGAGAGATGTCGGCACTTTCTTGTTTTTTGGCCCGGGGAAAATTTGCATTGAACTATCTATCACTTTCCACTCGACATTCCTTAATTAGTTTCCATTTCTCCACTGCGCGGTCTAAATGTGATGTAACATGTAAAAAACCGACCATGCCATTGTGGAAAGCGAAGCCAGAATGAAAAAATTCACTCTCTATTTTCGTACTCTCTCGTTCAATTCCTAATCAAATTTAATTTAAATACAAATGTTTATAAAAACCGTGGTCCCCCTTCTTCGTTTCAGTCCAGCGCTCTCCCATTTGGAGGAGAGGGCGGGGAGCACCGGCCCCTCCCTAAAATGGGAGGATAAGCCTCCCCTCGCAGGGGAGCAGGGGGATCTTATGCAAATTACCCCGGGCCAAAAAACAGGAAAGTTCCTGTCCACGATAGGGTGACATAAGGGCAAATACACAATACTCATTTAAAAATGTGAAACGCTATACTAATCTATCGACGATGCCATACCAAGCCGTACATGGAGTAAACCCGGTGAGCCATATAAATTGCTCTAACCGGGAGTACCATAAGAACGGACATTCCGATCTACGGTACCGTAAGACAGAGATCAGAAACCACGATACGATTACTATGGGGGACATTATAGAAGTTCCAGGAGGAACTATTGAGTGTTCTACCCTATTCCTATCATCGTCATATCGAGTGCACGTGAAATGTTTGAGAAATGTGAAAAAAAATTTCACACACACTTTATTTATCCGTTCTTTTCTGTACCGTGTTTTCTCGAAAACGCATAAATATTATTATAGACACTCTATGGCGTCGTATGGGGATGAGAATTTTTTAAACGGCAAAACTCACATTGATCTTTGATCTCTCCGTAAACTCAACTTCTTTAAAGGTGTTTATGCAAACCTCATACGAGTTGCATATTCAAGAGGCAAGTGATATAAAAGTTAGAGTATGCTTTTCATACTTAAAAATGTTCGACAATTTTCGGTTCATAGTATCCATGAATTGTGTACCAATGTTATATCAATGAAAGAACATTTGACGAGATGCATTACATTACATAATATAAACAACTTGAAGTAGGTTCTCTCTTTAAATTATAGTCTTTGTAGAGACCTATTAATTGTAAGTCTGATCGTGAGGATAAAAAGGAGAGAATTGATTCCAATATAGGAAGCGACTCCCTGCTAGATCAGTGATAGAGCGGACAGACCTCGAGAGAAGATCGATGGTTAGAGACGCAGTGAGTCATCGGGCGCTCACGGTCCGAATTGAGAACACTATTGAGACGGGTGGCGGACGGGGATAACTACACAAAATGTGAAAAATTAAAAATTAAAATTTTAATTATTTTTGTAAATGAATATGTAATGATTAATTGTAAGTTATTTTTAACATTGTAAAAGTAAGTAATTAAATTAAATTAAATTAAATTTGACAAGATTCATACTGTTTTTTTTTGCATAGAAATAGATGTTTTTAAGCAACCGAGCAAGCAATTTAATTATACCGTCTGGATAATGTAAGATGAGAAGTTACGTAATTTTAAATATTTCTTGATTTTAATTAGAAATATCGGTTATTACTTTTATTACGATTTGGCATAAATCTTCTTTGGCATTAATAATATTACTATATTATATATTTATCTATTGGTTCTGCCCTTTTCGGAAGCCAATGAAAAGTAAATTTATTGTAAAAGACGAATTTGTTGTTTTTAAAGAAGGAGAACTAGGATATTTGGGGAAGAAGCGAAAACGTAGGGCCTACTACGTGATATTCTGTTCTCTACAAGATTTCAGAGGCTTACGTCGTAACCCGTGCAGCTCCTTGTCTGCGGTTACAAAATAGCGCTTATGACCTCGTCACGCTGGCTCGTTTTCCTTTTGCTTTTTTCTATACATTTATCTTACAAATTCGAAAATTGTCGCCTTTCCTTGGTGGCATTTATAGATAGCTTTAAACCATTTTTTCCCCGAGATTTGATCTATATTTTCTGTGTGTATTTAATGTTCTTTGGTAACTTTATATGTTTATTTCTGTAGTGACATCAGTAGTATATTAACTAATCTAATTGATTACTGTAGAATATGAAAACTATGAAAATTAAGAGTAATTTAACAACCGCATGTGAGAAAGAAATTCTAAATGAATCGTGCATAGGTATTAAGTGATCGAGAATACATAGAATAAACCACTACACCACTAATCACTTTGAAATATCTATTATATTTTTTGTATTGAAAAAGAATTAATAATTCTTTAATCACTTTCCCATACTTGCCAGTAAGACATTGTTTTTTCAGAAAACTGTAATATTGCTCGGGGGCTTGAACTTTCATGCCGACCAACAGTTCGGATAGGTTGTCCAAACTGTTGGACGACATGAAAGTTTTTTTTACCCATTAGTGATCTTGATAATATAACAAATCAAAGGATATGCATCTAATAATATAATAATTATATACACTCACTCACTTGAACCCTTACAATTACATAGGGAGAGCGTGTGAATACATGAAGCAAAAGTACTGGGGATCGAACTTTCGAGCCGACCAACGGATCGGATTTGTAAGACGACCTCTTATCCACTAGACCATGGGTCCCTTCTATATGAAATGCTAAAGGATCTACAAAACACTATCTGAGAAAATTCAACAACTGGGATATTTTTTGGTATCGATGAAAAATGGATTTTTCTGTTTTATGTGTGATATTTACAGGCTCCATGAGTGAAGTACACTGGTACTTGGAAATTGCTTCCAATTGAAAATTCGCTTCAGAGGGTGACCACAGAACGATTTGGCGCCTTTTCCTAAAAAGTTTATTTCGAATCCAATCGATTCGGGAGTGGGTGCAATGGAGTCCTTGGTGAATTCTAAGAAACTATTGCTGAGGAAAGTTTTTTGATCCACGGTCAACGAAGGCTGGAATTTTGAATTTTCGAAAAAAATTTCACATTTAATTAATTTTCACTACTTCACCTTAACAAGCCTACAACTTTTTATTTGCTCAATCGCTTCTAAATATTATAACACATGTTCAGTTTGAAAATCATAATTTTTAAAAAATTGGAAATTAATGTACGAATCAATTTTGTTCGTAGGACTTAATTGTGGTGAGGATTGGCGACGTTTCCTAAAAGTTTATTTCGAATCCTACCGATTCGGGAGTGGGCGCATTCGAATCCTTATCTAATTCTAAGTAACTTGCTTAGGAGAGTTTTTCGATTAACGGTCAACGAACGCTGGAATAGAGAATTTCCGATAAAAATGTTTACATTAAGAGCTCGGATCTGTAAGACTCGAGCATTTCGGCCAGTTTCCGGACATTTCGCCAAGAATTTTGATTCAGGTCACTGTACTTTATGGGTGTGGGGTACCTTGTACCCACATTACAAAATGGTACCCAAAGTGGCCCCAGCAGTGGAAAGCGGCGTGCCAGGTGGGCGCCAAGTTTGAAAACTCGATTTTCATATTTTTTCAACCGAACAAGCTAGAGTCCAAATTTCTTCGGCATTGTGCTAGGCATGCCCAATGTGCACAGATACACTATTGAGATTAATTTTGAGCAATTCCTAGACTGATTTTTTGACCAGAATTTTCGGTTTTTTTCGATTTCCCGACATCTCAATTTCAATTCCGCATAAGTTCTCTAGTATATACATGGAGCCCAACTACTAGTGCATGTAACCCTGCTAGGCGGAAATCGATCTTGGATTGCGCGTGTCGGAAAAAATCGGTCTGAGTGTTTCCAACTTGACTCAGAAGCGTTATTTCATGATTTTTTGCTGAATTTTCCAAACGATTAGTGCAGAATTGTGGTCTACTAAAAGTTTAGAGGTGAGAGGAGTAAAATGACACAAGAAGCCCATCACTTGGTTCAATTTGAAAATTTCGATTTTCATGAGGTCATGGTCGAAAATTTCAAAATTTCTTAAGTTTGAAATGTTTTCATTTATGTGGCCTATTGTGAAGTACTAATGATGTGAATAATATTCATACAATGCTCAATGGCTGATCTCTCCTTTCAACCATTTTTCGTTAAGTTTCATGTTGAATGCGTGTGAAAAAGTCAGAATTGTGTTTGAATCGGTTTCCAACTAGCTTTCTGTAACATTCTGTCATAGTACTTTACAATGTACATAATCAATATGATAATCGTTTATTTTCGAAAATTTGAAAAATTCAATTTGAGTGCCTACTTTTTTCGAAAAATTTCTGAAATATCCCCGGGTCATGAAAATCGAAATTTTCAAATTGAACCAAGTGATGGGCTTCTTGTGTCATTTTACTCGTCTCAGCTCTAAACTTTTAGTAGACCACAATTCTGCACTAATCGTTTGGAAAATACAGCAAAAAATCATGAAATAACGCTTCTGAGTCAAGTTGGAAACACTCAGACCGATTTTTTCCGACACGCGCAATCCAAGATCGATTTCCGCCTAGCAGGGTTACATGCACTAGTAGTTGGGCTACATGGATATACTAGAGAACTTATGCGGAATTGAAATTGAGATGCCAAGAAATTGAAAAAAACCGGAAATTCGGGTAAAAAAATCAGTCTAGGAATTGCTTAAAATTAATCTAAATAGTGTTTCTGTGCACATTGGGCATGCCTAACACAATGCCGAAGAAATTTGGCCTCTAGCTTGTTCGGTTGAAAAAATATGAAAATCGAATTTTCAAACTTGGCGCCCACCTGGCACGCCGCGTTCCACTGCTAGGGCCACTTTGGGTTCCATTTTGTAATGTGGGTCCAAGGTACCCTACACCCATAAAGTACTGTGGCCTGAATCAAAATTCTTGGCAAAATGTCCGGACAATGCTCGATTCTTACAGATCCGAGCTCTTAAATTAATTCTCACTATTTTCCCATGGCGAATGTAAACTTTTTATTTGCTCAATCGCTGCTACATATCATAACACATCTTCAGTTAAAGAAGTGTAATTTATAAAAAAATATAATTTTGTGTTCGAACCAATTTTGTTTTTTTTAAATGAATTATGGTGAGGAATTGTGGTAAGGGTAAGAAGGCGAAATTTTCTGCTCGATTTTTGTCGCTTTTCTGCTAGTTTCGTGCGTATTTCAACGCAATAACACGGGTATTTGACTGTTCATCCGGTGTTTCGGAGTGCAGCTGCAGTTGGACAGTGTTGCTCTCTATTCTAATCATCATTGTGATGTAATTTTTATTCTTTTCACTTATTCGTATACGTGCTAAGATGTGTTATGATATGTAGCAGCGATTGAGCAAATAAAAAGTTTACATTCGCCATGAGAAAATAGTGAGAATTAATTTAATGTAAACTTTTTTTTTCGAAAATTCCAAATTCCAGCTTTCGTTGACCGTTAATCGAAAAACTCTCCTCAGCAATAGTTTCTTAGAATTAGACAAGGATTCGAATGCGCCCACTCCGGAATTGGTAGGATTCGAAATAAACTTTTAGGAAACGTCGCCAATCCTCACCACAATTAAGTCCTACGAAGAAAATTGATTCGTACATAAATTTCCAATTTTTTAAAAATTATGATTTTCAAACTAAACATGTGTTATAATATTTAGAAGCGATTGAGCAAATAAAAAGTTGTAGGCTTGTTAAGGTGAAGTAGTGAAAATTAATTAAATGTGAATTTTTTTCCAAAAATTCAAAATTCCAGCCTTCGTTGACCGTGGATCAAAAAACTTTCCTCAGTAATAGTTTCTTAGAATTCGCCAAGGAGTCCATTGCACCTACTCCAGAATCGATTGGATTCGAAATAGACTTTTAGGAAAAGGCGCCAAATCGTTCTGTGGTCACCCTCTGAAGCGAATTTTCAATTGGAAGCAATTTCCAAGTACCAGTGTACTTCACTCATGGAGCCTGTAAATATCCCACATAAAACAGAGAAATCCATTTTTCGTCGATACCGCACATATGTCGATTTTCTAAGATAGCGTGTTCTACATCTACTCACTTCGACACCTACATTTTTACCGATGTATGGCTCCACCCCCTTTCTGGTAGACCCCACATATATACACCGATTTTGACTCCGCCCATTTAACTTTGCGGGCTTGGACACCACATGCCAACGTGAACACACCCAAAACTCTTTATTAATTCTTGAAAAAAGACTGTCAGATAACGTATATTCAGACGACCTCCGACTACGACACGAAGATGATCCATGACGGTTCTGATGATGCCATCAACGACTAGTACCATGAGACGATTTCACCTGTTGAATGTGAAGTTAGAATGGATTTGGCCTTTCCACGAATACAACATAAGTACCTTGAACGGTAGCAGCAGACGAGTGGTTGATAGATACCACGATATCCCGAAGACGGAAGACAATGGTCTGAAATAGATTAGATATGAAGTAAACGAATGTACATAAAAACTACAATGAAACTCTCCTGATGAGCGATTCGTAATGGCTGTCAGTCATATCTCTTCAGAATTCAATCAAAGTGTCGATGATGTCCCTCTTCAGTCGACGTTCGTTGACCATAATGAATCGACCTATAAAATGAAAAAGATATTAGAATAGATTCATTAGACGTTTGTGTTCTCATCACTTTGCACACTTTTTGCTTCGGTCAATATTAAGTATTGAAGGGCGAAGAGAACGTTGACGAAGGTTTCTGTTCTCTTCTTTCGCAAGTGTTATAGTACATAAAATAGTTCATGTTCAAAACAAATGTATGAAAAAGAGACGACTCTCCACTGTTTACAAACTCTCTCGCTTCATCCTTCGCTTCTTTTTACAACTTTCTAACATGACACAAGTTTCTGCTTTAAAGAATCATGTCAGGCGTTCGTAGGGGATTGGTTCCCAAGTAGAAAACGTGGGCAACAAGGGTTACTGTAGGACGCGATTGCCACCCATCGATCGATGGATGCCAATCAATAGTTACGGTTCTTACAATCGATCGAATGTTGCTGTAGCTTTTAACAGTAACCTTATAGATGCTCAGGGTTTTCCACTTGGGATCCAACACTCTACGAACATCGACACGACAACACAAATGTTACATGGCGACGGGAGTCAGATGTAATGGTGCATAAAAAAAAGATGTAAGGTACGTACCATTGACAAGTTAGAGAAGAACGTCGTCCATCACCATCACAGTCCGAAGTCGTGGTCGATGCAAAACTGCGAGGGAGCATCTTTGATCGTTGTTGAACCTTCCCGTATGTAATGCTGCTTACTCTGAAAATGATTTGAATGATTACACGACGATAGAGATGGGATAGACGCGGACAGAGTAAGATGGATACATAAACACTGAACGAATATTGATCAAAACAACGCGAAATGCGACACGTGTCTCTGTTGAATTTGGAGGGAATGACTGAGAGTGGAAGTAATCAATGATAGATAAACATTATCGAAGGTAGATCACTCTGATCAAAGTATCATCCTATTGTTATGTGATGGTTGTTTGATCAGAGAAGAGAGTGTCCAGACAGAAGAGAGTACAGACAGAGACAGAGACAGAGTGAGAGAGTATGGATAATTGAAAGAGTACAAGGAAGGGAAGATTGAGCGCGAACCTGATCTACCATCGATAATGTTTATGAATCACTGTCTCCCTCCATTCTTCCCGCCAATTTCTTTGGAAGCACGTGTTGTCATACTTATTTTCGTAATCATTCTATAACCCTCCCTCTACCTCTGTCATTCCTTCTGTGCCTGTCATATTTGGAATTGATATTTGGTCTCTTTCCCCATTTGCATACCATACTAATAAACTACCCATTGTATATTTTCATATGATCACCATTTATCATATTTTGTATTATCATTCTTTGACTCTCTTTGCTTGCAGTCATCGATCGCGTTTTTCGTCTTATCCTCATTCTAAGCAAGTTGATCTTTGATCTTTTTGTCCCTTTCCCCTGTATCTCTTCTTTTCATTTCCTTTGGATATTTGTTCACTGTCTCTCCCTCTCTATCCCCTCTTCTCTTTCCTTTTTTTCCAACAGTCCGAAACTTATCTCGTCATTTATCACCAAGTCACCTTGAATTTCGATAATTTCTCGCTCATAAATCATAAATCCCGCCAATGGATTGTCCGCTTTCCCGGATGTGTTTTACTGGAAT
Organism: Parapristionchus giblindavisi; assembly: GCA_943737045.1. Lineage (NCBI taxonomy): Eukaryota > Metazoa > Nematoda > Chromadorea > Rhabditida > Diplogasteridae > Parapristionchus > Parapristionchus giblindavisi. Next base: position 95,304 of record CALSFV010000377.1, on the reverse strand, counting down.
GTCAGTGTTCCGGATATTACGTTCCCACTGTCGTACTGCCTCCATCTCTATCTTTATCTCTATGTCTATCACTCTGCTTCTATCCATTATTTCTGTTTTCCTGTTCTGTCCATCGATCGATTTTGCATTTATTATATGTAGGTTACGCGTTTGCAGTTTTTAATTGTCTTGCTCATCTTCCTGTTGTCGCTTTCAATTTTATCTTTGATCTTTACCCCGTATATCTCCCCCATCTCGCGAAATCATTCCAATCCTTTACAGAGCAAGCAGCCATTCTGAGCTGGCACGTCTACGAAGTTTGGCAAACCTCAGCTCAAGTGAAGTTCGGACAGCCACTCGAAGCTCAAGGTTGGACGAATTGATTGAGACAATACGTCTTCGGGATATCGTCGAAGATGCTGCTCCTCTTCACGGTACGATGCACTTTGTTGTCTTAGGGGAAAGTCTAAATCCTTGATCCACTCTAACTTCACTCTCAACAGGTCGAATCGACTTTCGTTGATGACGAGGCTAGAAGGTTCTCGCTATTATGGATCATCTACGGCTTCATAAGAACGGAGGTCGCAGGGCGTTCTCTGAAGATGCGTCATCTGGCAGTCTTCTTTCTAGAATTAATAAAGATTTTTTGGGTGTGTACATATTGGCAAGTGGTGTCCGAGCCCGCAAAGTTAAATGGGCGGAGTCATAATCGCTATATATGTGGGATCTACCAGAAAGGGGCGGAGCCATAAATCGGTAAAACTGTAGGTGTCGAAGTGATTATATGTAGTTCCTTTAGCATTTCATATAGAAGGGACCAATGGTCTAGTGGATAAGAGGTCGTCCTACAAATCCGATCCGTTGGTCGGCTCGAAAGTTCGATCCCCAGTGCGGGACAAGTATCTGAAATTTAATTAAACACTTTTGCCACTTTTGCTTCATGTATTCACGCTCTCCCTATGTAATTATGGAAAGCAGATTCACGACTTATGAATTATTTAGTATATTAACTGTCTGTTATACCTGTTATGTCTGTTATGTTCCATGCAATTTCGATAACTTTCTTTTTTTAATCATGAATTTATTCAGGCAGTGACGTATTATATATAACTGACAGTAGAATTTGAGAATCACAAAAATCGAATTACAAAAATAGTATTTTAATAAGAAAGAGGGTAAAGAGTGCATCATATATGAATGAGTACTTAAGCATAAGTGAAAGATATCACAAATTATGCGGAAAAGAACATAGATAAAATAGTCATTTAAAGTGGGATTGAGCAAATCGATTAACTACATAGCGTTTTCGTTAGACTTCCGCCACAAATTTAAATTTAATGGTGAGTTTACACCTTTTTTCACAATGAAACTGCGTTTTTTCAAACTCCTTTTTCACTCGTCATAGTTATTTATCTCGTTCCGTGTATACTTGATGTAACGTTTTAAATAATACATTATATTATATAGAATTACTACAGCTCACTTAAGCTTACATCATTTACAGATATTATGAACCGATTCTACTGAAAATTGTCGAACATTTTCAAGTATGAAAAACGATACTATGAACTCAAGAATTTATGGAAGCGTTTTAAGAGACCTTGAGCTATTCATTTCTCTTAGTTTGAACGTCCTACTGAGCTTTATCAACTAAATATATTTCTGGCCGTCAGAGAAGAGTGATCTTTTCTTTCTCAGATATTTCCACTTTTTCATGATAAATCTGTGCCAATTAAAATATTGGAGTCATTTAGAGTATTTATTTTATCAAAATTATCATTTTTTAAATTTTAATTTTTTTTCAGTGAGTTTTGTGAAGTTACCCCCGCCCGTCACCCGTCTTAACAGTTGTGCTAAATCGAGTTCAGTGCGCGCGATGACTCTCTGCGTCTCTGCCCATCGATCTCGTCTGATCATCTGGCACTGATCTAGTAATGAACGGAACCTCATAAAAGCAAATTGCCCAAAGTTATCATTCAATTGTGCATGCGTGAAACTATACAGAAAATAATAAGTGAAATTCAACAACTAGGATACACTGTCGAAACCGTTATTTTCGCACAATGTTTGAAAAATTGTTGACAAAGATCAAAGATCAAAATACAAAGATCAAAGATCAAACTTCATCGATAGAGTAAAAACTTTGTGATCATCTCTAACCTATATAAGAGCTTTGAAAATAAAAAAAATCATCAAAAGAGGCGCAGGGACGAGAGATGTGAGAGAGAACGCGCAAGCTTGAGCGTACGCGTTACAACCGAATAGACCTAACAATAAGCAGAAAGTTTGCTGCGGGTCTGAAAGTAATCAGAACTAAATCAAAATAAGGGAAATAAATATATGATACATTGAAAAGCTTACATTTGCAACTGCGCTACAGCTTGAAATCGGAGTCAGAGCCATTCCGAATTTTTGCCTGTGCAGCCGTAGTGGATGTCTCCACTCTCACGACGTTTCAGAAGAAAGAATTTTTTACAAAAGAACTTTAAATTTTCAAAAAAGTGTACTTCAATTGAGTCTTCATTACGTAACAGTGAACTATTTTAATTACACGAATACGTCATTATATTCTTTGATAAATTCTGTGCATTGACTCAAAATATCAACCCTTTCCTGGTTCAAAAGCAATAAAAAAATGAAGAAGTGTTCGATGATTTTTGGCCTATACTGGAAGTAAAAATTTTCGATTATTATTTTTTTAATAGTAATTATTAGTATCAGTTGGTGTTTTTAAGGGCAATTGAGAATCATGAAGTCTTTATCAATGGAATGAAAGAAGGTAATGTCGATAACGAAGACGGAAGACGTTCATGCAAACATCTAAACATCTAATGAAGGAACAAATGATAAGCAGGAAGTTATAGTTCATGAAAATATTCTCGGGACTCTTCCATTACTATCCGATAATGAGTGCAATGAACCATATGAGACTTCTACGTTCCTCGAGCTTACAATAGATGTGAGGATCTTTATTATTATTATATTCCGTATATATCCTTTAAATGTCAATCTTCTTTGATTGAATAGATGGTCATTACCACCTTCTCTTCTCTTCTCCTTCTACTACCATTTAACGGACGACAAAAAGTGGTCAATGTGTTCTTGTCTGTCTATTCAATAGAATAGGATAGATAATAGCCCACCCCTTATTCTTCCCTCATTTCCCCTCCCTTATATTCTTTCCTTTCGCTATCTTCTCACTTCCATGTCTACGTTTCATTGCACGGACCAAACATCTACGGTATGTCTATCTCTCACTCACTCACTCTCCCATTCGGGGGTATAGCTCAGTGGCAGAGCATTCGACTGCAGATCGAGAGGTCCCCGGTTCAAATCCGGGTGCCCCCTAGCTCTTTTGCTGGATGTTCTTCAACTCCCACTGCCCAAGCCAACTGCAAATCTTTCCATATTTCCGGTATTTTGGATAATGATCCAGGTACATTTTTCCGCGTTGATATTGCACATAAATGCTTAGTAGAACTAGCTGGAGAGCCTTCTGAAGAGAGTTCTTCTCATGGTTCTGGGGACAAATCTATCAAGAAAAGAAGAATTCGTACTTCATTTACTCAGATGCAACTTATTGTTCTAGAAGGTGCCTAATCATGCCTAATCATTATTCAATTCAATCGATATTTTAAGAGTCCTTCTCTCATCAACAATACATGGTAAAAGTAGATCGAGCACGATTAGCAGATTCATTAGGATTGAATCAGATACAAGTATCATCTTAATCTACATTAACCTTAACTATAAGTCACTACAAGTCTAAAGGCTACCTTAACCCAACCTAACTAATCTTAAGACTCATAAGTTTTTAAGGTCAAAATCTGGTTTCAAAATCGTCGAATTCGATGGAGAAAGGAGCAGAGGGAGCTCGTTCGACTTATGACTGCCACCCAGTGAATTTATGTTCCAATTGAGTTTGAAAAACTCTCGAATCGGATCCCTTAGTTTTATATGAAGGCTCATGTCACTAAAACGATAAAATCGATATGCATTTATATCAAATTAAACCTCGTTATCAATCGATAATCACAATCGTATGGTATCATAAATGGAATGGATTTTGATGGAATGAAATGTGAAGTAGTTCTATGATATGATAATAAAATGATAATGGACAAACAAAACAAATTCTTTGCTAGAAATATTCTAGACTAATTGTAAAGGCCTTTGTTTAAGAAAACTAATGAGTGGAGGTGGAATCGATATAATCGATCCATCATTGATCGGATAATTGCAATCTATTGGTAATCCTCCATGGGGGGACAAGTGCACACGAGGTTCCTGAAGCGACAAATGAGTTATTCAATCTGACCCAACCAATAACCAAGTTGAATTACCGTACCTATCTCCGTATTGATCGTCGACTCTGCCTACAGTAGGCCATTGTTTATGATGGCACCATGGCTTAGGATATGCAGCTAGTTCACGAGAGTACGGTAGATCCCACTTGTCCGATATAACACGTGCTTGTGTGTGAGGAGCCATCTGCAAATGAATATCGATTGATTTCAAGTCTACCGTATCCGAGAAATCGTGATTGAACCCAACTCACCTTGAGGGGATTCTTAGCCTTGTCAAGTTCGCCTCTCTCAATCATCGCAATCTCTTCTCGAATAGACAACAGAGCATCAACCAATCGATCCATTTCACCCTGACAATCGAAAGTAGTGAAATTCAAATATTCAATTAATCAATAACTACCGTATACCTTGTCCTCACTCTCGGTCGGTTCAATCATAAGACAATCGTGAACGGGCCATGACATAGTAGGGGAGTGGAATCTGTAACAGTAGAAGGGTAAAATAGAAAAAATCGATATTATACAGTACCCATAATCCATGAGTCTCTTAGCGATATCGACGACTTCTACTCCAGCTGATTTCTTGAATGCCTTACAATCGAGAATGAACTCATGAGCGACCAGTCCTTGTTCATCTACAATTAACTACATCATAATCTACACTTTGTCAATGATTACAGCCTCTACCTAATTCACGAAATTTATTTTATCATTTGTTGTCACATTTATTCAATGTAAGATCAAGACAACTCTATGGATATAACTTCCAATAGCTAAATTAGATCTCCGTCTTATCACAGATCCAATCTAGATAATTTTCATATTGAAATAAAGGTTGTCCGTATCCCAAACCAATGCCCTACTGTAGCCATATTTCTACTGTAAACCTACCGTAATCCCTCACTCACTCACTCACCTTTATACACAATAGGATAAGCCTTCTCCAATCTCTTGGCCATATAGTTGGCATTGAGAATAGCCATTTGTGTTGCCTTCTTAAGTCCAGAATGTCCCATCATACGAATGTATGCCCATGTGATAGGAAGGATGCTGTAATCATTAACATCATCATAAGCGAAGATATCGTACACTCAATATACATCATAAGAGAGGCTATATTTCAGTATCGAGATGCTGCTGAAACAGCTAAAAATTAACATATGACGAAAATTGTTTAAAAAATTCGTTGACCAATTTATCGATCGGTATAAGACAAAATATCGATTTTTGGGAATCGGAACTATTGATCACAGTTTGGTCGGCTTGCTATACATACATATGTTAATCTATATTCATGCCAAGCACAACTGTATACAGTCAAACATGTACTCTTTAGGCCAACCGCACTTTCTGATATCGAATATCATAAAATGCTAATGATCGACTAACTAGCATAACTGGCATCCACGTCATAATCATTTTACTTATTTTTACATCTTCACTGCATTCTTCATTCATTCCCCACTTCATTTCATCTATTTTATCCGAAGAAATCAGTCGGATTCGAATCCGTTGTCGATTTCATACACAGGTTTGACACCTTTCATCGTCTCCTTCTCTCAGCTGCTTCTATACTACCTACAGTAATCCTCGATACTGTATCCTCACATGAATCAATCAATAATTCATCAATAGGTTATAGTATGGCTGACAATCAACTTTCTTCATCTCCGTTCTATCATGGTCTTCTTCCTCGTGAGGATATCAAAGTACCGTAATCCATTTCATCCATTCAAGACCCTCTAATCTCACTCCATTCCAGACATTCCTACGTGAGAATGGTGACTTTCTTGTTCGAATGTCAGAACCAAAAGATCCAGGAAGAAGAGAATTCGTACTTTCCATTATGCACGATAGAGAAAAGAATGAGGTAATCAGATTATCGACGGCGTAGATGAAATTTCGTACACTGAGTATCATGATTGTAGGTGAAACATTTCGTCATAAATCGTACTATCACAAACAAGTATTCGATCGAGAAGGAAACGTTTGATAGTGTTCCCGAACTGGTCAAATTCTATTATGAGACCAAGAATCCAGTTACTCATGTAAGATTTTACTCCAAACAAGGAAAACAGAATTTGCTGAAGAATACATAGATTACAGTAATCAATTGTAGAAACAAAAGGATATGATCATCAAGAGACCGATAACTAGAAGAGGATGGCAATTAGATCATGCTGATATTGAGAGTACTAAGAAGTTAGGAGAAGGAGCATTTGGAGAGGTATATTGTAGATTAGTTGCGTAGATTGACTGAGTATCATGTCAGGTTCATAAAGGAACTCTCCGTTTGAGAAAATCAGGCAAGAAAGTCGATGTGGCTATTAAAATGGCTAAACTCGATGCCATGACAAAGGAGCAGATCAAGGATTTCATGAGAGAAGTGGGCGTGGTCTAAGCAGGGCGAAGTCCGATCTTAAACTACAGTAACTTCTATACAGGCTCGTCTCATGCGTGACTTCAATCATCCAAATGTGGTCAAGTTATATGGAGTAGCTGCTACTAATGAACCACTTATGCTTGTTTTGGAATTGGTCAGAAATCTACTTGTCCATATCGTAAGCTCCGCCCCCTTTTCAGGCCTCCAATGGTGCTCTCGATTCATATCTACAGAAGAATTCAGTCGATATTGAAAAGAAAGTAGAAATGTGTCTTCAGGTATACGGTAGAATTCAAAGTATACTGTAGTTCAATCAGGTCACACTTTCAGTCTTCGTGGGGTATCGAATATCTTCACGAGAAGAATTGTCTCCATAGAGATATTGCATCTCGTAATTGCTTGTACGGAGATGGAAAGGTTGAGTACTGTAGACAATTTTTGATCACTGTAGTTGTCTTGTTATAGGTCAAGATCAGTGACTTTGGTCTATCAAGATACGGTGCCACCTATCAGATGAATCCCAAATGTCGCGTTCCTATCAAGTAAGACATTAGATCTAGATTACGGTACATAATGCATACTGTAGATGGCTGGCTCCCGAGACACTCAAGACCGCAATGTACTCGCAGAAAACTGATGTTTGGTCTTTCGGTAGATATTGATTGAAATGGATAATATATTGATTGATTGATATGATACAGGAATCATGTGTTGGGAGATTCTTAACAATGGACAGGAACCATATCCTGGAATGGCAGTGGCTGAAGTTCATCGAGGAGTCAAAGAAGGATATCGAATGAGTCTTGATGTACCTGGTCTTGATCCACAAGTTCAAAGTCTCATTCTGGTATACTGTACACTTATTGATTCATTATCAATTATTGATTGATTCAGAATCGTTGTTGGGCAGAGAATCCCGCTGATCGATACAATATGAGTGATATAGCTAAGATGTTGGAACAAATGACTCATATCCAACGACCAGACTTTGGTAAAGATCAGAGTAGAAATGATAATAGTAAGGAGATAAGCAAATCGAAGAATAAAGGAAAGAAGAAGGAACCAGTTGAATGAAGATGAAGAAGATGATGATGAGATTATGAATCCATCGATTGATGTACATTGATTGATTGATTGATTGTATTCACCATACACCAATACAACAGTCATGTACTCTCGATAAAGGACTTCTATTGATGATTAAATACTAGCATCCATTCATTCTAATATCACAGTCATGTTCTAAACTAATAGAGACTAGATCTATACATCATACATTAATGATAAACTACCCAATTGAAACGTTCAAATAACCATAATATAAGAAAAGATAGACATAAATATTACCCAGCAGATCCATAAGGGGCTGCAGCAACAGCTCCATTAGTCTTTCCATTGATTGGAATTAGAGAATGACCAGGAAGGAATGGAGCAAGATGGGCCTTTCTGAAATTAATTCACATTCAAAATCCCCAGCTCTCGATGCGAAAGAAAATCGATAATTGAACAATGGCTACAGTACACTCCGATAGGTCCAACTCCAGGTCCTCCTCCACCATGAGGAATACAGAAGGTCTTGTGGAGATTAAGATGAGACACGTCACTACCGTAATCTCCTGGACGACACAGACCTACCTGATATCGATTGATTGAGTAGAGTTACGGTAGGAATGAGTAATCACATAGGTCGAATAGCTAGGTTATCGGTTTTTCGATTTTTGGCAAATTTGTCTCAAAATCTGGTTAGGCTTGGTACTTTGTACTTTTCGACCTATCGATATTATGATCTACCTGAGCATTCATATTGGCTCCATCGAGATAGACTTGTCCACCTCCTTCATGCACACGTGCACACACATCCTACAACAAAAACATTTTATTTAAAAGTTTCAATGAAGTTCCAATGAACAAGCTCCAATGAAGGTTTCAGTATAAAGGTCACGATGTTAAGAACTATTCACCTTTCTAACAATACATCAATGTATTCCATACTCGTTCCTTCTTACCTTAATCGTAGACTCGAATACTCCATGGGTCGATGGATACGTCACCATAATGGCAGCCAATTCGTTCTTGTACTTCTCAACCTACAGTAACACTATTGATCTTTGATCTTTGATTCAACTACCGTACCTTAGCCGTGAGATCTTTGTAGTCAATGTTACCGTGGTGATCCGATGCAACAGGAACAACCTGCAACATTTCAATTTGAATTTGGCGCCAAATCCGATTCAAATCTACCGTACCTTCATGTTGGCCATCTGTGCAGAGGCAGGATTGGTTCCGTGAGCAGATGTGGGAATCAAGCAAATCTAAATGAATCAGAGATCAAAGATCAGACTACAAACTACAATGACTAACGATACTTTTCTCTGTTCTTGTCCTTGAGAGTTGAGATAGTTACGGATAGCGAGTAGACCCGCATACTCTCCATTGGCTCCACTGTTTGGTTGGAGTGAGAAACTGGAACAGAGATCAAAGATCAGAATCGAAAGATCAAAGATCATCAATACTCACTTATCGTATCCAGTGATCTGACACAACCAATTCTCAAGGTCTCCGACGAGCTTCTTGTAGCCAGCAGCCTGTAAAGATCAAAGATCAACCTTATTACCTTCTAAACCCCACAAAAATTTTTCATACCTGCTCAACGGGCGCGAACGGATGCATGTTACCGAACTGCGGCCAAGTGATGGGCTATAAATACATATATTTTAATATATTTAAAAATCGATAAAATGTGGGTGTGGCTTACCATCAATTCGGCCGAAGCATTCAATTTCATCGTACACGATCCAAGAGGAATCATCGAATGAACGAGAGAGACATCCTTGTTCTCCAGTCTCTTCATGTATCTGCAACGATCGATTAATGAGAGGAAGTGGGCGGAGCTTGAGATGGACAATACCTGACGAGTTGTTGTTCACTGTGATATGAATTAAAGACGGGATGCTGGAGGTATGACGATCTGGAAACGGTAATCATATTTGTTGTCTTCATCAATAAGCTAAGGCATATTGATCAATACTAAAGTTTTCTGGATCGTACACAAAATCGATATCTAAGTATGTCTAGAAAGATATACCTTCTAGCGTGAACAGAGTTTCCAATGAGAGGAGAGGCAATCTCTTGTCGGTCATGATTAACATCTTTCTGGAATAGAGAAAGAACAAGTTGGAAGTTAACAGTGAGATAATAGTATCGTAGATCATATCCATAATTCTTCTCTATATCATGAACCATTCACCCGAAAATTTCCGGTTGAACAATTCCTTCAAAACGTCCCGTGACACTAACTCAGACAATTACTTACAACGGTGACATTCTTTCCAGTGAATACATAGACGAGATCAACGAGATCTTCAGGCATACACGATTCATCGATAGCCACGCCCACATCACCATCATTGTAGTATCTACAAGGAAGAAATATCAATCAATCAATATATCCATTCAATGGATCAATATTCCATCAATTTCCAGATTCAATTTTTATAGATACATGATGGAAATCAAATTCATGTCGAATGAGAAGGGATGGCTGAATGAGATAAACAATGAATACTACCAACCTGAGATTAATCTGTTTCTCTTCAGCTCGTTTACGGAGTGCAGTCACATCTGATACTTGTACCTACAATATGAATACACATAATCAGTACTGTAATATGCTTGTAATATTCTTGTCCGTTTTGAAGTTAGTGAGTGGTCGTCTATTCTTTTCTCCCTCCTTTCTCTTCCTCAGCAAGTTTCCCTGCCAAGCCGGAGTGGTCACCGTGGCAGTGTAGACCAAGAAGATGGCTACCTCCCTACTGGATACCGTCCACTGCCTCTAGCAGTAAAAGTAAGCTGATTTGCGTGGTTTAATCGGGCCACAGGGACATCAAGAGTCGCCCATCCCGCAAAACAATCATACTTCAATGCAACGCATGGACCACCAGCCGGGATGCCATTCACGTCAGAGCTCTCAATTCTTCTCCACAACCCCGAACCCCTTCGGGGGAGATTCCCTATTGACCTCTTGATAAAACGTGTTCAAATCAAAATCAATATGCAATAATAGATGATAAATAAACCAAGTTATCAAAAACAAGTGGTTCCATGTTTTCTATATCAACCAGACATTTTCATGCAGTACCCAAAATATATCTGACCCATTCTCAATATTCTCTGATGGATTGATCGACGTATATAAAAATTATCCCATTCAGTTCTAACCAACCTTGAGTGTATCAAAGTAATCATTGTGTCTGATCGAACTTCCCTCGTTCGCTTTGATATCTGAACACTGCCATTACACAGATACGGTCATCAGAGAGCCGTCTAATACAACAACCGTCAAATAGTCACTCACGTGATGCCAGATACGCCGTAGACTTATGGACGGTTCTGGCGATATATTCAAGTCTCTTGGGTCCGTGGTACACTGCGTACATCGCAGCCATGTTAGCCAGGAGAGCCTAGAGAATGAAAAAAATTCAAATTCAAATTTCCCACCATATCCGGCTACCACAACGAAGTACTGTATACCTGAGCAGTGCAAATATTTGATGTAGCCTTGTCACGACGAATGTGCTGTTCTCTAGTCTGAAGAGCTAGACGCAAGGCACGATTTCCGTCTGAATCCCTGAGAGACAGCAAAGATAATATAAGCTCCACCCACTTTTCAGACTAGACTCCGCCCACTTACTTGGTCACTCCGATGATTCGTCCAGGCATCATACGTGCAAGACTGTTGCGTCCATCACGATTGGCTACTGACATGAAACCCGCGTGAGGACCACCATATCCAAGAGGAACACCGAATCTAGAAATGGAAGAAGGAAAGCTTGTTATAATACTTCAAATGACCCATTCTATCATTTTCTTTCTCCCATAATCAAACCCAATTCATGTCCTATTATCATACCCTCTTTCAACATCAATCCCTGTCGAGAGTTTTCAGTGATTTATTTATTATTGCTTTACACACATGTTTTGTTTCATGCTGAGCATGTCGATAAATATATATGATCCACATAGAGATTTAAAAAATCAAAGATCAAAGATCAATGATCGACGATCAAGAATAAAAAAAGTACATTATACCTCTGAGCAGATCCTACAGCAACATCAGCATTAAGGTCTCCGGGTGATCTCATGATTGTGAGTGAGAGTAGATCACAAACGAGAATGACCAGAGACTAAAGATCAAAGATCAAAGATTAAACAACAAAGTACTCATCCCAAAGATATATCCTATATGTATCTAAAAGAGATATCTTACTCCGTTCTCGTGAGCCTTAGCGATGAGTGCCTCCACATTCTCGATGTGTCCTTCGGTATTGGGATACTGTAATTAGGATAATCAATCGATAATCTGAATAATCATTGATGGACCTGGATGACAACAGCCGCACATTGCTTATCAAATGTGGGATTCTTCAAGTCCAAGGATCCAACGCCGATTTCGAGCGGTCTGCAATGGCCAAAACTCGTTTAAATATTACACCCCCGTGCCCCTGATGTGTTGTTAAAATCAGCAAAAATTAATACAATGGCAAATTTGGCAAAAGATTTGCACGGAGTGGGGTTCGAACCCACGCACCCTGACGGGTACCAGAACACCCAGGTAGTAGGCACTGAACTCGTGCCAAGCTAATATCGCTTGAGTCTGGCGCCTTAGACCACTCGGCCATCCGTGCACTGGGACAGAGAGTGCTCTATGCACGCTATCTTCTCGAGTCGAGAGAGGGGAAGAGAGACGAGGGGAATGAATATAGCGAAGAGGAAAGAATGAAGAGGTAGAGATAGAGTAGTAACATACGAGGACAGAATACATACCAATATAGATAGAAAATAGATAGTTAAAAAGGTAGGCGCAGAGATAGGAAAGAGAAACGCAACAACGTTGTATTGATGGAAAGAAAGGTTTTAGATATCGTTTGACCGTTGCAGTTATGGAAAAAGTGCTTTCCTAATCAAATAGGCGACTTTCATTTATCGATTGTAACTACGTATAACAATTCTAGGTTCGAAAACAGTTTAATAATTACTGAACTAGAATAAGTCTATGACAGAATATGTGTAAGCTGAAACAGAGAATCAACGGGCACTATGAGAACGGAACTTTGAAAGAGAATAGACACAATGCCAACAATATCAATGTCCTCGTTCGAATTGGAACAATCCCGAATATAAGAACCATAATCCCAAACAAAACTATTTTACTTTTAAAAATGAAACTCACTTGCATCTCGTATTGATGACATCAATGTTCTGAGGATGAAGTAGAGGATCGATGAGAACCTTAATAAGAGATCAAAGATTAGAAAAGTCTCAAGAGATCAAAGATCAACATCCACTTACATTGTATCTCTTGGTTGATCTACAGGCCATCGCAACAGCCTCAGCAGCAGCTGTAGCCTCATCAAGCAGTGAGGCATTCGTCGTCGGAAGACCTACAGTAATCCATATTTATAATGTCCAAATGACGCTAAAATCATAAATTCAAATAACCACTAAACCCGTCAAATCTGCGATCATAGTCTGGAAGTTGAGGAGCGACTCTAGACGACCTTGTGAGATCTCAGCCTGGTATGGAGTGTACTGAGAGATCCTACAAAGATCATACTATGAACAATCAAAGATGAGATCAGAGATCAAAGATCAAAGATCAACTCGCATACCATCCAATGTTCTGAAGGATGTTTCTCTGAATGACAGCTGGTACAATGCAATCATAGTAGCCCACGCCCAAATACGATCGCCAGACCTGAGATTGCCGATTTAATCAATAATTGGCATAAATCAATACATAAATAATACGCTAATTACAGTAACTTCGTCATATCGTATGAATAGTTTGCTTTAGAAAGGAGAAAATAATGAACAATCAATAGAATGCCCATAGCTAAAGTACCTTATTCATCTTGGATATCTCTCGAAGTTCTCTCAACATTCTATGTTCATCGAGAGCCTCAGGCAGAGCCATCTCTCCTTGGATACGAATATCCTTGGGAACGTTTGTCTCCGTCAATTCATCCAGATTCTGAAGAACATTACTTCATCTATAGCCACAATCACCCCCCCCCCCCCCCCTAGTATACACATCCGTTCTAATCAACTAAAAAAATACAGAAACAAGGAGCTACAGTAACCGTAACGTATCGTATGTTTTGAACACATACAGTAAATATAAACTACTGTATACCTTGAATCCAACATAGTCCAACATCTGTTGTTTCTCCAATCGTGATGGTCCAATATGACGATCAGCAAATGCTGTATTGGTCACATTCCTCACTCCAGATACAGACGCCGTACAACGACGGAGCGAGTATGCCACCACTCGCTGCATTCTCCTTAATGTTAAGTCTTTAGTTAAGTACGATTAAGGTCATCGTAAGACGATAAACCATTAAGAACCATATTTCCAAGACATAGACAATAGTCACAATGATAAATCTTATCATATCTTACAATTACCTCAATGAGAACACGCGTACGGACATGGTGTACTACACAGTACTTAACTAGAGTGAGGGGAGTAAAGATGATGAAGGAAGAGGATGAGATGATAGAGTACGAAGTACTATGCACAGTGGATCCGAATCGAATAGATAGATAGACATTGAGATGGAGAAGAGAAAGAGATGAAACATATACGTATTATGCTTAGGAGATTGACAGGTTTCACTCTGATCAGAGATGTCAAGAAGTAAATAGATGTAATGAGAGTGAAAAGATAAATAACATCATAGTATATCAAACAGGTGAGTACAAATAAAATAGTGCAGACGGCGGTAAAGACTTGGAATCAGAATCAACAGCAATTCATAAATGGTAATAGGAGTTCTGAAACATGAATGTGCATGGTGATTGGTGGGTGGGTGGGTAGAGTAGAGGATAGATATGAGTGAGGGGTGATGATAACACACGCACACACGAATTCACTCACATTGCACTTTATTCATTCTATCACTCTCATTTCTTTATTTGACAGTCTGATAGATCTACAGTAAATCCACTACAGTAACCCCAACATGAGTATGGAATCGAACTTCGAAAAAATCGATAGTGCCCAAAGTAACCTTCAAACTTAACAGCCATCAACTCGTGCGAATTGCGACATTATCTCTCTTACACTCTTTCACTTTCACTTTTTATCCATTTAATGAGGAACTGTTCAAAAGTCAAAGAAGAGACAACAAAATTAGCAGAAAAAAATCATAGCCTGCTTCAAGATAAATTAAAACCTCAAAAACCAAGTACCACGTTGTGTTTCTACTAAAATTTTGTCTTCATGCTCACTCTACACTCTCTCATATTCCCCTACTCTCTCACTCTTACTTACCTCTATCTATGTACTCTCTTCATATATCATTATCCCTCATCTCACTCTATCAGACTCGCGGTCTGCTTAAAACTGCATCGATAGATAGAGATAAGAGGAAATGTTGCGCGCTGTCAATAGTAAAAACGTGAGGCCAAAAAGAATCAAATGAGTGAATATCTAGTGAATCAAAGAGTGCTCTCTCTACCTCTATCTCTCCATCGAGATAGAAAGAGAGAGACAAAGAAAGAAAGAGTCGGAAAACTGATCACACCACTCTAATTGGAATCTTTCCTCGTGGTCAGACTGCGCGAGTAACGTAGAGCTATTAAAGTTCATCGATCAATATACTTGAACACCCTTTAAGATCATTCAGGTAGGCCACAAGTCTGTCACTACCACAATCATAAATGGTCATTACTTATCTACCACAATCACTTTAGGGTATCTAATATTCCTTTAGGAGCAACATCACTTACACCAAATCATTCATGATATTATGATATATTGAAACACAAATGCACACAGTAGTCATTCATCAGAACATCCGACTGATATTACTCTTCTCATTCTCAATCTACAAATAGAAAAGAGTTGAATATATTTATCAAAGTGTGTGAGATAGAAGACAAAGCGTTCATAGTGTGTGTGAGATAGACAGATCAAGCTATGAATGAATGTATCACGATGAAGGCCAATCAATATAAATATGGAACATTTTGAAGATTAATCAATAATAGGTGTATTTTATAAATCAGCGACGATCGAGAACATAAAGGATACTATTATACTAAGTTGATTAGCTAGATGAAAGTAAACGAAAATAGATTAAAAGCTAATAGTAGATCAATTAATAAATCAATCAATAATACATCTTTGTCTCGGTTCTAAGAACAACGAGAATTAATGAAACGAGAAACAATAGATGATGGAGCGAGAAGGGGACATCCTGGATAGATGAAAAGAGATGAGATGAAGAAAACAGCGGGATACGGTAGGACAAGTACAACCTAGTTCAATAGTACGGTATAATTGGGTAGGAATACGGTAATTGAGTATATTGATTCATCTCATACAGATGATTCTTTATCTTCCTTCTTATCGTCCTCTTTAGTCTCTTCTTCTTCCTTCTTTCCTTCATCTTCTTCCTTCTTCTCATCTTCTACAATAGCCTTCTTATTCTCAGTTCTTCCTTCATCTCCCTCTCCACTCTCCACTGGTCGTTTCCTCTTTCGTGTCTCATCATTCTTCTGAAATCACATGAATTTCAATATGTTACAATTTACAATATCTGGGAATCTACAATGAACCCTATAGAACATCAATAATTCATACAATTATCATTTCCAGCATAGATAAGAAGTAATCAAATGAAGAACATAGCTGATTCCAATATAAAGACTGTACAACACAATCCCTCACTAACCTTAGCCTTACTCCTCGCCTCCAACAATGCCGTGTACATCTGCTCCCCGATGCTATCAGTCTTCTGCAAATATTTATGATCAAAATCGCGATACAAGTTTAATTAAAGATTTAAAGAAAGGCATGGATGGTGAGTTTTGAATTTAATGTTTCACACATTTTATAATATCTAGATCTATAGCACGGATGAAATAATAAATAAATGAACCAACAGCGAGATTAGAAGTGAGTAGGAAGATCTGTGGTGTCGTTCCCTCTGCTCCTACAGCCGTGATCTTGACACGACGTTCATCCACCTATAATCAATCAATCGATAATTGTCCTGTCAATATTCCACAGCCTGTCGTATGCACATCAACGCAACAAATGGTGTGTATAGCCAGTAACAATATCGATAGAATAATGATCAATAATCAATATATATTAGACTACCGTATACCTTCTCAATGACCATATCAGCATAGATGGGAGAGTTGATGACGAGCTTCATTGTGCCAAATGTACGAGCAACTCAAAATATATAATAAGTAGCTCTATTAAAATTTGATTAATACCGATTATTCTACAAACACTCTTCCACTACCTTTTTTAATACAGCGTTTTATAACAAAACAAAGCTATGTGCACTACAATCTAACTTCACTTCAAAATGTTCACACCTATTTTCAACCAAACTAAACAAACAAGCCACCAACGATCTGCGATGAGTCCTTTCTCTACTCATGTAAATACGATTTATCGAAAGTGGCTCATGTATGAATTACACTAATAACGGAGGTTGTAAGAAAGATAATACTAACCAATGCGATAATGTTTATCATTATTAGAATGAGATTGATAACTCCATCCATCATCATCATTATCATCATCTCCATTCGTATTCTCTCCTTCTATTCTATTAATCTTCAAATTCGACAGTCCTCTCTCCACCCATTGGGCCTTGGTACGATCGAATGAATGGATCTTGCACGAGAACTGCAATCACATTTCAAATCCACATTCAATTTAATATTTTTCTTTTAATTTCATTTTTTTCCAACTTCACTTTTCCCTGTGGCCGTATGCAAGAACAGTTTTCCGGGAAAATGTGACGTCATTAGCGTAGGCGGAGGCGTTTTCCAAAAATCCTCCGCCTACGCTAATGACGTCACATTTTCCCGGAAAACGGTTTTCCAATTGTTCTTGCATACGGCCACTGGTGAATTCATGCACGCTAATCCTCATAAAAAGTGAATTTCATATCCACCGATGATAAAAAGCGTCTTTCAGGTCAAAATGAATATTGAGTAACATACGTGGGCAACGTTTGTCCCTGGGAATTAAATTCGGGTCGGGCGCAAAAATTTAATTTTTGAATGAATTTTGGCTAAATCGTTTCCATTTCTTGAGTGAATTTTGCCAAATCGGTTAGGTCGGCTGCCAAAACCGGATGGACATTGTCGCTAGCGACAATGTCGCCCACGTATGTTGAATAATATGGTAGAATACCTGATGGATAGTATGATCATTCTCCTCTCCCGTCTTCACTTCAATTACTGATGTTGATGCTAGTTGTCTAAAAAGGAAAACGTTGCTATTATTTACAAATATCATATTATAGTTTGCGCAAATATCGGTCAATCCAAATCACCCCCCCCCCCCCCTAGGGGCATAGTGAACACTACAAGTAATATCTAGTCTAGCTCTATAACTGAATGAGATTCTAATCTCTTCCTTTCTCTCTGAATACATACATTAATCTATAAACTTTCACTGGGGACACCGATGGTTATCATGGCTTCTACTATAGTCAGAACCATAATTAAACACTTCCTGTTTCCAGACAACTACTGAAAAAACATGCAAGGTTAAGAAGTTTTTCCGAGTTCCTAACATATATGAAATGAGTGAACCTCTCATGTTCCTTAGCTTCTTCTTTTGAATGTTGCTCAGCATCTGCACGTAGTCTCTCAGCAGTCGTGGATGACGACGAATCACCATTCGTAGCCTACAATCATTCAAATTATTTTTAAAAAATATTTTATACTCATGCTGCAATGTTTTTTTTATAAATATGAATCAAGAGTGAAGAATCAATATTTTCTGATAGACATCACAAGCTAAAGAGTGCTATCTATAATACCGCACACTAATGTCCTAATAATCCTAACATTCCTCACTCCTTCTTCATGTCTCAAAGTATCTTACACTTGTCTTACTCACTACTTCATCTTCTCTCAAGTATCCTCCAACACAAATGAATTCTCTCTACCTATCCCTTCCCAATCCACACTCTATACCTAGTATAACATACTATCTCATCTCCAATCTTAAAGTAAAAGTAAGTCTAAGGGAAGAGGAGTAGTACGGTATGGTATGAAACTGCCCCAGTCCACAAGGGGGCGTTCGATCTACTTTCAATCTCTCGACACCCTCTACTACTACACTATATATAAGCCATTGAATGATTGAATCCACTTCAAACTCTCAGTCAATTCATTACTACTTATACTTCATCTTCTTCTATTCCATTATGGAGTATAAGAAGAATCTCGATGATGAACCCACATTACGGTAATTGTACCAATCCATTTAATTATCATTCATTTACTTATACATTTAATATCTTACAGTTTGCATTCTATTTTAGTTCAAAAATCTGACAAAATCAAAAATCAATATTCTGCTAAACGCTGCAAGTCTCACTAAACACAGTAACTTTACAGTCGTGCAGCATTCATCGCAGTTTCGATATCTTCAATAGCCACAATCCTTGCTATCATTGCCGTTCCCATGTGCTACAACTACATGCAGGTAGGCCATCCTTCATCTTCTCAATCAATAATCAATAATGTTCAGCACGTTCACTCGAGTCTGCAGGATGAAGTAGATTTTTGTCTGACCAAATCATCCGGTCTCTGGGAACGATTTCAAAAGGTACGTAATTTATTTGAAAAATACGGTAACCCCTTTTGAATCCCGTAATATTCGAATCCAACTGCAGTATGATCGAATTCCTCGACAACGTCGTGAGGCTTTCTTCGTAAGTCTTCGTGGAGCTCAGCACGGTGAAAAGATAATGATGAAAAAGCGATTCCGTCTCAGAGGTAAACACAAACAACTTTCTATCGTTTTATGAATATTTCACGCCAAACATAAATGGTTTTTCAATCTGATAACAACAATTTCCTCGTGATATCCGTGTGCTTTTGCTTCTCTATTTTAGTGCGTTTTTGTATTCTTGCTCAAGTATGATTAGCACTGTAAAAATAATCCAATAATCCCGATCTTTAAAAAATATATATAACAAAGAGTAAA
The DNA here is from genome assembly GCA_943737045.1 of Parapristionchus giblindavisi. Lineage (NCBI taxonomy): Eukaryota > Metazoa > Nematoda > Chromadorea > Rhabditida > Diplogasteridae > Parapristionchus > Parapristionchus giblindavisi. The sequence continues at coordinate 75,600 of CALSFV010000377.1, read as the reverse complement.
ATGAAGTCTTAACTATTCCTCATCAGGAACCGGAACATATACCACTGGAGGAGATGCTATGACAGCCATGGGAGGCTCTCCATCGGCAGGAGCTGCAGCAGGAGGTGCGGCTCCGGCCGGTGGAAATGCCTACGGATCAGGAGCTACCGCTGGAGGCGGAGGAGCGGCAGGAGGAGGCGATGCTAGTGGAGCTGCAGCCGCCGGCGGTGGAAGTGGAGCCGCTGCTGGAGGAGCAGGAGGAGGTGGTGCTGGAGCTGCCGGGGCTGGAGGAGCAGGAGCAGGCGGTGCTGGAGCTGCAGGAGGTGCTGGAGCCGCGGCCGGAGGAGCTTCGTATGGTACAGTTGCAGGCGCAGCAGCAGGTGGAGGTGGAGGTGGTGGTGCAGCTGTATCATGCGGAATGGGACCTGCTGGACCACCCGGACCTCCCGGACCCGATGGAGAAGATGGAAAAGACGGAGCTCCCGGTGCTGATGGAATGCCAGGAGCTAACGCTGAGGCAGCGGCCCCAGCCACACCAGAATTCTGCTTCGACTGCCCACCTGGCCCAGCTGGACCAGCAGGCAAACCAGGACCCGCTGGACCCGATGGAAATCCTGGTGCTCCGGGTAACGATGCCGCTGGGGCAGGGCAACCAGGACCTCCTGGTCCTCCAGGACCACCCGGACCACCTGGTAACGATGGCGCTGCTGGAGCACCTGGAGAACCCGGACCTGCAGGACAAACCATGCAGACCCCCGGTGCGCCTGGACCCGCAGGTCCACCAGGTCCCGCTGGACCTCCTGGTCCAGCAGGAGAACCTGGACCCGACGGAAGCTCAGAACCTGGTCCTCCTGGACCTGCGGGAGATGCTGGACCTGATGGACCTCCCGGAAACCCTGGAGCGCCTGGTAGTCCTGGAAACACTGGAACTTCGGGAGCAGGAGGAGGATGTGATCACTGCCCTCCACCAAGAACAGCTCCAGGATATTAATAGTCATTCGAACTATCTCCAAAATGCATCTGGTCATTTTCGCACGTTGAACGTGTACGATAATAAATTATTTATAATCAAGGCTCGTGTCCATGTCAAAATACATCTAGAAAAGAAAAGAAATATAGATTTTGAATATCACTTTTCTCTAACAGAATAAAGAATAAATATTTGAAATAAATACATTTTTGCGGTAAGTAATCCTAGTGTCGATACTGTAACTTATTATAAAGAGAACTCGTTCTTCCAAGATCATAATCACATCTTTTGCGAGTACCGGTAAGATCATTCATGGAATAAGATCAAAAGGATTGCATCATTTACTCTTCTTTACCTTCTTCTTATTTCCATAACCATGACCACATGTATTGCAAATAACTTTTTTTCATCTATAAATAGTATTGAGAGCGATTTAAACTGCTAAACATGATCGGACTACCGAGTAAACTTTTTATTCTAATCAATGTATCCACAACCCGTTTCTCACTCATTAATGATAACAAACACAGGACAACAAAGTACTAACATAAATTGATACAAGAAACAAGAGCCCAAACTAGTATAAGGTGACATTCGAGAAGACAAAGCGTGAGCTTTTCCATCCCTGATGTACTATATAAGGAAGAAGTGAACAAGGAATCAGTATCATTTCTTCGTTTCCATCTCAACTACAATGGAAACCAAGGATCTTTATGCCGAGGAAAGAGCGTTACGGTACATTATCCAATTATTTTACTATAATTTGCATTAAAACTTACCTAATTTACGCTATACCCATTTTACATTTTTCCCCGCTAATACACTTGCACTAATGTCATTATTAACTCAACAATTATTCCAGTCGTCTGGCCTTCTGTTCTGTAACCGTCTCAACTATATCTATAATCGTTGCGATAATCGCCGTTCCAATGTGCTACAATTACATGACTGTAAGATCTTGCAGACAATGAGTACTGTAACACATTGACTCTCATATTCTTATTTATAGCACATCCATTCGAATATTCAAGATGAGATCGATTTCTGTATGCAACGCTCTACCGGTCTATGGAGACAATTCAATAATGTATAGACCTCGTCCAAATATCGTCGATATAATTCCCTATTATTTCAGTTCGAAAGTACACGACCTTCTCGAATGCGTCGTCAAGCTACTCACTTCTTCGATGAAAGACAACTTCAAGATAATGAACCATTGAGAAGATTCAAAGCTCGTGCAGCTGGAACTTTCGATGCAGCAGCAGTTCGAGCATCTCGAGGAGGATATGATGCTGGAGGAGCTTCATCAGCTGGAGGAGGAGGAGGAGGAGGATATGCTGGAGGTGCTGCAGCTGGTGGAGGTGCAGCTGCTGCTGGAGGTGGAGGAGGAGGTGGATCTTGCTGCTCTTGTGGAATGGGAGCTGCTGGACCCGCAGGACCTCCCGGCACCGATGGAGCTCCCGGAAACGATGGATCACCAGGAGCTCCTGGAGCACCAGGAGCAGATGCCTCTGCTGCCAGCTCCATGTCTGCCGATAACTTCTGCTTCGACTGCCCACCTGGACCTGCCGGACCTGCTGGAAACGCCGGACCATCCGGGCCTGCTGGAAACCCTGGGGCACCTGGCAACGATGCTTCTGGAGGAGGCCCTGGACCAGCTGGACCTCCCGGACCACCAGGACCTGCTGGAAACCCTGGAGCAGCTGGAGCTCCCGGAGGACCTGGACCTGCAGGACAAACAATTGAAATGCCCGGAGGACCTGGTCCCGCCGGTCCTCCCGGTCCAGCTGGACCTCCGGGTCCCGCAGGTAATCCAGGTCCTGCAGCAAACTCGCAACCCGGGCCTCCTGGACCCGCCGGAGATGCGGGACCAGATGGAGCACCTGGAAACCCTGGCGCACCTGGCAATGCTGGCAACCATGGAGGATCAGGATCTGGAGGAGGATGTGACCATTGTCCACCACCTAGAACCGCTCCTGGTTATTAGATCTATATGTATTGAACAGCATGTCATTCGTATATTGAAGTTCTATCTTAATAAATTATTTATAGATTTTATATCACACTATCTGAGAGAATTCAACAACTGAATTTTTTCTTGGTATCGACGAAAAATGGATTTTTTTGTTTTATGTATGATAATTACAGGCTCCATGAGTGTAGTTCACTAGTACTTGGAAATTGCTTCCAATTGAAAATTCGCTTTAAGGGGTGACCACACAACGATTTGGCGACTTTTCCTAAAAAGTTTATTTCGATGCCAATCGAATCGGGAGTTGGCGCAATGGACTCCTTGGCTAATTCTAAGAAACTATTGTCCAGGGGAGTTTTTTGATCAAAGATCAACGAACGCTGGAATCGGGAACTTTCGAAATAATTTTCACATTAAATTAATTCTCACTATTTTCCCATGGCGAATGAAAAATTTTTATTTGCTCAATCGCTTCCACATATCATAACACAACTTCAGTTTAAAAAGTGTAATTTATAAAAAAATAGAAGTTTGTGTACGAATCAATTTTGTTCGTTGGACTTAATTGTGGTGAGCATTGGCGACGTTCCCTAAAAAGTTTATTTCGAATCCTATCGATTCGGGAGTGGGCGCATTCGAATCCTTGTCTTATTCTAAGAAACTATTGCTGAGGAGAGTTTTTCGATTAACGGTCAACGAACGCTGGAATTGGGAATTTTCGAAAAAAAATGTTTAAATTAAATTAATTCTCACTATTTTCCCATGGCTAATGTAAACTTTTTATTTGCTCAATCGCTGTTACATATCATAACACATCATAGCACATATATGAATAAGTGAATAGAATAAAAATTACATCACAATGATGATTAGAATAGAGAGCAACACTGCCCAACTACAGCTGCACTCCGAACCATCGGATGAACAGTCAAATACTCGTGCCATTGCGTTGAAATACGCACGAAACTAGCAGAAAAGCTACAAAAAATCGATTAGGAAATCTCGCCTTCTTACCCTTACCACAATTCCTCACCATAATTCATTCAACAACGACAAAATTGATTCGAACACAAATTTATATTTTTTTATAAATTAAACTTTTTTAACTGAAGATGTGTTATGATATGTAGCAGCGATTGAGCAAATAAAAAGTTTACATTAGCCATGGGAAAATAGTGAGAATTAATTTAATGTAAACATTTTTTTCGAAAATTCCCAATTCCAGCGTTCGTTGACCGTTAATCGAAAAACTCTCCTCAGCAATAGTTTCTTAGAATAAGACAAGGATTCGAATGCGCCCACTCCCGAATCGATAGGATTCGAAATAAACTTTTTAGGGAACGTCGCCAATGCTCACCACAATTAAGTCCAACGAACAAAATTGATTCGTACACAAACTTCTAATTTTTTATAAATTACACTTTTTAAACTGAAGATGTGTTATGATGTGTGGAAGCGATTGAGCAAATAAAAATTTTTCATTCGCCATGGGAAAATAGTGAGAATTAATTTAATGTGAAAATTATTTCGAAAGTTCCCGATACCAGCGTTCGTTGATCTTTGATCAAAAAACTCCCCTGGACAATAGTTTCTTAGAATTAGCCAAGGAGCCCATTGCACCAACTCCCGATTCGATTGGCATCGAAATAAACTTTTTAGGAAAAGTCGCCAAATCGTTGTGTGGTCCTGAAGCGAATTTTCAATTGGAAGCAATTTCCAAGTACCAGTGAACTACACTCATGGAGCCTGTAATTATCATACATAAAACAAAAAAATCCATTTTTCGTCGATACCACACATATGTGGACTTTCTCAGATAGCGTGTTTTATCTGACTGGACGCATAAATCTAGAATTAATTACAATAACACAATGATATGCTTACAAGGAAATGATCTCACTTAACTTTACCAAATCCGGATTTTATACATGCGCAAGATAAGACAGTATAAAATTATAAGTGAGGTTAAGAAATGCTAAAAGCCGAGCTAATTGTTTTTTTTTTGTTATTTTTCTCATTTCATTAAAATCGTGGTAAATGTTAGCTCATTGATTATAGTTTTTTTGCTCGTTTTACTTGTTGTTGGAAAATTTTGGAAAATAAATAAATGGAATAAATCCGTCAAGCCTATTTGATCTTTTCCTCATTCCGTGCCACTTTCATCGACCTAACATTTATGATAAATATCTTACACATATATTAAATTGTAATAGGAAAGTTTTTGTTTCGATGTTCGGAACATGTTTGGGACTGAAGAGAAAAAAAATTTTTAAAAAAAGGAGGTAAGATCTGAATATGCAATAGTTAGAGAAGGTGAATCCGCACTACACTAAGCTGCCGATCTTTCATATAGCTTTGCGTTGTAGCCCGTCTTTAGTGTGAACAAATGACAAAATTAAAACCATTGTTAAAAAAAAGAAAAGTGGCTCTATGCCTGGAAAATACTCTAGTCCATAAATTTTTCGGGGTTTTTGTACACCTCCCTTGTAAGCATTACATATCAAGCAGCATTCCATTGACAATTGTCTTCCAATAAATAATCAAGTATACATAAATAGTGAAATTTATATTATAGAATCAAGAACCCATAAGATGATTGAAATATAATAAAGCTAATTAAAATAAAGCTTTCACAGTGAAAAAAGAACGTAATATTTATTTGATATGAAAACTATAACACAATAAAACATTCAAAAATAATTGAAAAACAAAAGCTTAAAAATTACTTATTGAACTTATTTGATATCTCTTACATTTACCGTAGTTCGTCCAATCATTTCAACGCCTCTCATTAGGTTTCATATTCTACATCATAAGCCAACTAGAGTATCAGTACCTCTTACTAAGAAATCATTACTACCACAGGATAAACAGTAGTTGGATGAAATAAGAATCTATAATTGTTACTTTGTTCCTGTCTCACAATGTATAGATTGATCATTAAAACGTATGATAACAACTAGTACACTCTTTGATGACTTTGTCTAGAACCCGTCTGACAATCAACCTTCTCTCATTGTGACCATCAGCGAGAGAATGAAAAGTAGAAAGATCGTATTCACTCATTATGGATAACACACGAAACCAGAAGAGAAACAGGTTCATTGCAATAGTCAAAAGACATCATGAGCCTTCATCAGAAGTACTTATAAGGAGGAGTGTAGGTAAGAGTTCATTCCATATCAACAATGGAAACAAAGGATGTCTACACCGAGGAACGAGCACTACGGTATACTATTCACCTATTTCTACTACAATTCATATTCTTATATTTGCAAGACACACAGTTTGTTGAAGTAAAATATGTATTATGCTTATCAGTGCTATAGTAATCACAAATTCTTTCGTCGCCTCAAAGCTCATGGGTTTTTATGAGTAATACATAAAAAAATTCTAACTTAACTAATTTACAACGAGCTTTCAGTCGTGTCGCATTCTTCTCTGTATCAGTCTCAACAGCATCCATAATCATTGCTATTATTGCCATTCCCATGTGCTACAACTACATGACCGTATGTATGATCTTGAAAGAATATTTATCGTAGCAAACTATTTACAGTACGTCCATTCGAACATTCAAGATGAAGTCGATTTCTGTATGCAACGATCTACTGGTCTATGGAGACAATTCAATAACGTGAGTAGATCAAAGCTATTTATCCTTTGATCTCCCCTACCTCACATTATTCCAGTTCGAGAGCACACGTCCTTCACGTACACGTCGTCAAGCTACTCACTTCTTTGATGAACGACAACTCCAAGATCGAGAACCATTGAGAAGATTCAAAGCCCGTGGAGCAGGAACTTACGATTCTTCAGCAGTTCGAGCATCTCGAGGAGGATATGATGCTGGAGGAGCTTCATCAGCTGGAGGAGGAGGAGGAGGAGGAGGAGGATATGCTGGAGGTGCTGCAGCTGGTGGAGGTGCAGCTGCTGCTGGAGGTGGAGGAGGAGGTGGATCTTGCTGCTCTTGTGGAATGGGAGCTGCTGGACCCGCAGGACCTCCCGGCACCGATGGAGCTCCCGGAAACGATGGATCACCAGGAGCTCCTGGAGCACCAGGAGCAGATGCCTCTGCTGCCAGCTCCATGTCTGCCGATAACTTCTGCTTCGACTGCCCACCTGGACCTGCCGGACCTGCTGGAAACGCCGGACCATCCGGGCCTGCTGGAAACCCTGGGGCACCTGGCAACGATGCTTCTGGAGGCGGCCCTGGACCAGCTGGACCTCCCGGACCACCAGGACCTGCTGGAAACCCTGGAGCAGCTGGAGCTCCCGGAGGACCTGGACCTGCAGGACAAACAATTGAAATGCCCGGAGGACCTGGTCCCGCCGGTCCTCCCGGTCCAGCTGGACCTCCGGGTCCCGCAGGTAATCCAGGTCCTGCAGCAAACTCGCAACCCGGACCTCCTGGACCCGCCGGAGATCCTGGACCCGATGGTGCACCAGGAAACCCTGGCGCACCTGGCAATGCTGGAAATCATGGAGGATCAGGATCTGGAGGAGGATGTGATCATTGTCCACCACCTAGAACCGCTCCTGGTTATTAATTATTAGTAGAATATTGTCGATGTAATAATAATGTTAAATATAATAAAGTTTACTAGGAATTATGTCTTCAACAGATCATTTTCACAAAACAAAGAATAACGTCATTCACTTTCTGTTTAATCATCAAAAGGGATCGGTCGCGAGCGGTCGATAGTAATGTCTCCCCCATTGAAACTCCCAAATGGAAAGTTGGTAATATTTGAACTTCCTGATGGTATTCGTAATAAATATGTAATGGGATTCACTTGGCCTCATTTCGCATTACAATTAGCAGGTAAACTTATGATTGACATACTAATGACTAATGAGATGGTATTAAGCTCCACTGGTACCAGTCTTCGCCTATCTCATGTTCATAATGCTAGGTCGTATCGCCAATAGTCTACATGGCAAGAAAGTAAGTCAAATATTGATTCTAACATTATACCGATCGATTGATTGTTTGGTTGTTCACTAATTTCTCAAATACTAGTAAATATTGATTGATTGCAGTTGTCTCGCAACTACATGAGTGCTGAAAACGCAAATAAAAAGGAAGAGATTCGACCAGAAGATGTTGATGAATTGATGCAATAGATTATATATATCGTCATCACAATACATTATTGATAAAGTCCATGCAAACTATAGTGAAAAGATCGATAAACCGAAATAAAGTACATCAATATTTTACTTACATCACTGCCGAAAGTGGACTTCTTCTCCGAGGCTGTGCCTTTGAAGATATTTTCAGACTTCGCAGGAATATCAGAAGAAGTGGTCGCATGAGTTGGCTGGAATAACGAAAATAAATTCATCTCATAGCATAAGTACTTGGAAGAGTAATGATGTAGGTTCAGTATTAGATGTGATACAGAGGTAAAGATAGATGACGTATAAAGAACAACTGACTAGTAACACTCGTTCGGAGAGTTTCTGTCCGAAGACGAATGTAGGAGTAGCGGAAGATGATGCATCTGTAGTGGCTGCTGTTCCTTGTTCCTTCTTAATCTTATCAAGAACATCTCCGAGACCTTTTCGTTCCAAGATAATCGGTTTCTTTGTCTGAAATATACCGATATTGCATGCTTCAACATTAACGTGCAAATTTTCGAATAGCATCCAAAACAAATTACAACAAATTAGTACCGTTGAAAGTAAACTCTTAATTCAGGCGCCAACAAACCTGCTCCCCAAACTCCTGCTTGCCTTGATCCCACATCTTATTGGCAATAGCAGAAAGACCTGAAGTCTTACTTGACGAAAAATTGTATCTACGAGCGGGAGTTGCCTTGTCTGTCATTCTGAAGTGGCCAATTATATAGAGAAAATAACCTCGATCAATTAAAAAACAACAGTAAATGGAATAAATAGTAAAAAAATTAGAAATCGTTTAACAAAAATCGAAATAAACAACCTCGATTCTATAATCACACGTGTTGTGAAATGAACCCGCTTTATATTGAAATTGTGTCTCGGACAGATCTGCGAAATATACCCTGTGTACTGTAATTTTCTTGTAGTTTGTAGTTTGATGTTGACGAAAAATATGAGATTTAAATAATTTTCGATCAATTTCTACTTGTTTTTCCACTATGCATAAGTTTATTTCCGTGTAGTATTTCTGTTGGTTATTGGGTCATTTCACTGGTTCAAATTTAACCCATGCTGAGCAAATTCTTATGTCGTTTTTTCTCGTTCAGATGTCAGCACAACAAGGAAAGGAAGCTTTCCAAAAGGTTCTTCAGAACTCTAAGGGTGCTGGAGCTGGTGTCGGACTTTTGATCGGTGCTGGAGCTCTCGCTTATGGAGTCGCCCAATCTATGTTCACTGGTAACTATTTTTTGTAAAGATTCGTGAATAGTTTTATGAACTGTATTTAATATGATTTATTATTTGTTTATAGCACTATCAAAAAGTGATATACTCTCTTTTTCTCCCTTTAAATGGACATAGTTCATTTTATTGTATGATCTTTACTCTAAAAATGATTTTTTGTTAGGTTCACAGTCTTGTGAAATATGTGTTCTAATTCAGTTGATGCCGGTCATCGTGCTATCATGTTCAACCGTATCGGTGGACTTTCCTCTGATGTTTACAAAGAGGGACTTCACTTCCGTTTCCCCTGGTTCCAATACCCTATTGTCTACGATATCCGCGCACGACCAAACCAGGTACACATTATTTAGATTTTAATTTAGTTCGAAAGATAATTAATTTCTAAATTTAATGGATGTAACGAGAGTGTAGATTTGTCTCTCTTTCGTGCGTACTGGAAAATTGAAAAACGAATGTTCTTTCATATTTAATTTTTTTAAATCTTTCAGGTTCGATCACCCACCGGTTCAAAAGATCTTCAAATGGTCAACATTGGACTTCGAGTTCTTTCCCGACCAGACCCCAACCATCTCACCAAGATCTACCGTACTCTTGGTCAGAACTGGGAAGAGCGTGTGCTCCCATCTATCTGCAATGAGGTTCCAATTCATTTCTTCTATTGTTCTTCAATTCTGTTTTTTTAAAAATTATTATATGAGACTTAAGCCGGATGATTAATTCGATTAGCATTATCCATAATCATAGACCATGAGATATATTCGTTGTTCCTTTCAGGTTCTGAAGAGTGTTGTTGCCAAGTTCAACGCGTCCCAGCTCATCACCCAACGTCAGCAGGTATATCATTTTGTACCCAATTGATTATCAAAAGATATTAATTGTATACATTATATATTGGCTCTTCAAGGTCTCACTCCTCGTCAGAAAGGCTCTTATCGAGCGTGCTCTTGACTTCCATATCATCCTTGATGATGTATCACTTACCGAGCTTGCCTTCTCTCCTCAATACTCTGCTGCCGTTGAGGCTAGTATCCTACTCATTAAAATAATTTAACAGTTTGCATTTTGATGGTGTATATGAATGTATTTTAGGCGAAGCAAGTCGCAGCACAGGAGGCGCAGCGTGCCTCTTTCATCGTTGAACGTGCTAAGCAACAACGTCTTGAGAAGATTGTGCAAGCTGAGGGAGAAGCCGAGTCCGCTAAGATGGTAGGTATTTTCACTAATCATAAGATAAGACATAATGTTGTGGTGTTATTATTCATAATAGAAGTAGAAAATGGTAAAGAATCCATCAGTGTATTTTCTCACTCTTGCAATTAGTCGATAATAATAATACTTTATTATGCTTATTTTTCATTATGCGCGTAGGATGTAAAATACACTCAGCTAAACTTTTTCGTTGTTGTTATGAGCAGAAATAATAGAGGGAACTGTTTTATTTTCATAAATTGATATTGTTTTATTGCGTTCTTAAAACCCACCCCCTATAATATATCTAGACAGGTGTTCATTCGACTTGTTATCATTGTCCATCTCTCGATGACGACTGTTCATATCCATATCTAATGGCACAATAGATCCGGTTATATGATTGATTTTGGATCATTATCATCACCTGATTAATGACCATAGCAGCTGCAGCTTATCCCCACTCAAATGAACTATTTCCCAAGGAACATTATGATGAGTACCAATGCGTAGTACCGCTAACGGTAATCGTATTTGACAAGACACATCCTGTCACTTCGTAACCTCTCACGCTTTTCTTTCCGGGTTTGCACTCATATTAAAGGATGGATGACCTTTTGTGTTTAGTCGCTTTATATGAGCATGAAGATTGAGTATATCAGCCAAGTCGATGACCTCGATATATTGAACATTTAAAGAACGCTGACCAGGAAGATATATATGTCCGATGAAGTATTATGCATAGAAATAACACATGTTGAAATATTATGATTTATATTAATTTACAAGAAAAGTTAGTGTGAGTGATTCGCCAAATATCAAAAATCTGATTTCAGCTCGGTGAGGCTATGAAGAACGACCCTGGATTCTTGAAGCTCCGTAAGATCCGTGCCGCTCAGAAGATTGCCAAGACTGTACGTTGTTTGGCATATGTTTAATTTTCCTCAATTTAGCAAAACTGGTTTCCAAACCTTATCTTCCTTTGAAATTTTGAAATTAGAAATATTGATTTCAATTATAGATTGCTGAATCTGGCAATAAGGTGTTCCTTCCTTCCACCGGTCTCATGCTTGATATCGCCGAGAAGGAGTATCTTAACATGGGAAAGACTGGTCGTTAAGGTCTGTTTTACACGTCTACCTTGATATTCACTATCAATTATCCGTTCTATATGAATAAAATCTTACGTTGCTTGAACAAGTTGATTGCAGTTGCATTGGATATGTGATGGATAGATGATATCGTTGTCATCTACTCGGCTCTACTATTATTGAGATGAACTCTTTTATTCTTTATCTCTTCTCCCTTTATCTAATTGAGAATGATTCCTCCAATTTGATCTACCCTCTATTATTCTTGTTAGATGATGATCTTAGATTTCACTATAGGTACAGTAGCTTGTTTGTTATTACTCTTTCATTTCATTTCATTCATTCATTTATGGACAATATCGTCCTCTGTTATGTTCCGATAATCGGTTACAGATAAACATCGTTTAGTAAGCATTATAAGTTATCAATTTCATATTTTATCACGAAATGTAACATTAAGTTAGTTTACGTAGGTTTGTACAGAAATGCAAACAAAAATTATAAGAGTTCAGGGATCACAGGGAACCTGAGTGAGAGTCTCGACGACAGACAAGAGTACATACCACAGGTGATTGAATGATAATGAAATTATTGATTGAAAGGGGAATGGAGTGGGTAGAATATATGTATTGGGGGAACTAATGAATTCCCTAAAGCTGACCCTTAATTATTGAGCGATTCAGTGATTCACACTTGGCAATTCTCACAGATAAATCTGACAACAAATCGAAATTGAAATCGGTGGCCTAGACCCGTTTGTGATAAAAATGATATGATAATTGTTTAGAATCCTTCGATAGCATCCTTGAAGCACATCTTGATATCATTAAGTACTGCCCAACAAGGAAGCATTGAAATATCGGCCTGAATTATTGATTGATAAAACAATTTATCGATCGAACAAACAGCTAACCTGGAAAGTAGATCCTGGCGTCATGACACAAAAACCAAGACATTTGTTCTTTGCCGCGGTCTATAATAAGATAATTACCGTAGTTATTTGTACCATAATGCGGATTCCTTGATATTTACAGTAACCCGAATACCGTACCATGTGCACTCCTCTTTCCATACAACAAGGTGTGTGATCTCCTCCTTGTGCTGCACACTGTAGCATATCTCTACCATACTTCTGTGGACAAGGATCTGTTCCCAAGAACATTCCAGTTAACTGAAAAATATCCATTTTAGTCTGAACTCATATTGAACCATGGAACCAAAATCATTGGAGATTTGAAATTTCAATTATTCCAGTTAATTATCTCAAGATGAGCTTTGTCAATCTGTTAATTATGCGTGATCTACCTACCACTTTCTTTGTCAATCGATCAAAGTTGCATCTGGTATGACACTTGGCATCAATGCCTTCGGTTTGACAACATTGAAGGAACACATCATTTGCGTCCTGAAAAGATTTCTTCATTACGGTATCGGTAACGTCTACATACTCTTTCATCGGCTTGTGTAGTTGTCGTAGTGGCAACGGTAGTCAACTCGACAAGCTTGCTAGTACCTTTGGAGGGACGATGCACCTTGGGCTTATGAGTTACCTGACAAATGTGATCTTTGATCTCTTTACGCTAGCAACACAATAGTATTATCAACGCCGTAAAGATACTTGTGCAGTGCGTTAATCTTTGATCTTTGATCTTTGAACTCACAAAAGGAGGAGGAGCAGGAGGCATTGAATGCTTGATTGGAGGAAGAGCCGTTACAGTGATTGGTGCAGGCGAGCGTAGAGTTGTCTGAAATGATCTTTGATCTTTGATCCTTGATCAATGTTCTACCGTTTGAAGTTTATGGCTTGGTCGATGTGTAACGGTGGTGACCGTGACTTGTTGAGGCTGCTGAAAAAGCGAACGGTTACAGTAACCTTCGTTGTGCGACCATTGAGTGCAATTTCCCAATTAAACAGAGATAGTGTGAAGGGAGCACTCACAGTAACAACCGTCGTAGACACAACCTTGACGCGCTTCTTCTTATGTCGCAACTGAAGAGCAAACATCTTTTTGCCGGACCCGGACCCGGTCACGGTTATACAATAATACTGTCTATCTAATCTGCGATTAAAGACAACCGCTACACCATTATATGTATTTAGAAATAGCGTTTACCATATACCGGTGCACAACAATCATTAAAGACACTCGATAAGACTACCGTAATACTACCGTATACCTTCTTTGCTTTCTTGACGGGAGTTTCATTGCGTCGATGAGCATCAGGAGACTCTTCATAATGTTCACTCTCGGCTACAACAGTGGCTGATTCCAATTGGAAGGCTGATGAAGGGAAGGTCTTTGGCCTGCCAGTGGCTGCGATTGCTACTGATGGATCATGAATATCTGCGACGTATGGAGCGAAACGATCAGGGGGAGGAGCAGCTGTAGGCTGAAATATATGATCTTTGATCTCTCATAAATATAGTTCAATCATTGATATTTCACTGAATCTTTTATCTCTACTCTCGATATTGATCTTTGAACTTTTCATATCTGAAACTCACTCGAATTGGAGGAAGTGGTTCATTACGGAACACTGGAGGTGGTGTAGCGGGTCGAGAGATAGGAGGGAATGTTGGCTGAAATGTATTCATTGATATTGATCTACCGTACGTAATAAGGTCTGCTAAAATTTTTGGCAATATGTACATAAATGTATTTAGTAGGTGTGTGTTTTTTCGGATCTTCGTATTTTCAAAGTACCTAAAACTCTTTTTTTTCCCGAAAGGTTGTTTCGTCAATTATTGATTTACCGTACCTGAGGAACGGGGGGAGGAGGGATGAATTGTTCTCGTTGTTGAACAAACTGCTTAGGTTGTTGCTGGATGACAGTCTGAGGAGCCTGAATATAGACGTTTATGAGAGATCAATATGTAGACATGCTATACCTGTATGTGTTGTATGGGCTGTGGTTGAGTGAATTGTTGTGGTTGGTAGTGTGGTTGTGGCTGTTGTTGATACTGGCCGAATGACTGTTGAGGCTGTGCTTGATATTGTCCATAAGATTGTTGGGGTTGGGGTTGGTACTGGCCAAAGGACTGTTGGGGAGGGGCCTGATACTGGGGTGGAGCCTGATATTGGGATCGAGGGGGATTGAATCCTTGTTGTTGCTCTTGCTGATAGACTGGAGATGATCCTTGAGGCACAAACCTTGGTGGTCCTTGTGGTTGTTGATATTGATTCTGATAGATAGGTCTTTGCTGTTGGAATTGTTGTTGTTGTGTGAATTGGGCCTGATATTGCTGAGGAGCTTGCTGCTGGTATGTGGGCGGAGCCTGCTGCTGATAAGATGGCGGAGCTTGATAGTTGTGTTGTTGTTGTTGTTGTTGTTGAGGAAGGAATGGAGAGACGGGTCCAGCATTAGGCTGAAGTGAAGTATGGAGACTAATAGGCGATGTATGGAAGAGTAAGTCAAAGATCAAAGACCAAAGATCAGACAGAATGTGCTTTAGCTTTGAGACGTGTAAAATGATAGATGGTTAGATAGAACTGAAGACATGACAGAACAAAGACATGCTAACATAGAAAGGTTGTAGGCATAAGTAACATAGATATTCCCAACACCGACCTGAATATCTTCATCTTCTTCATATTGGACGACCTCTGTATCGTTCGTGAGCTGTGCTAGAGTATGATATGGCGGGGTATTGGACACCGTATGCGACGCGGCTGACGGCGGAGCGTGAGGCATGGACGAATCAAGCGTGTGGGGGTGGATGCGTCGAGGTCCGAAAGCCGGAGGACTTCCGTGACCAGGTGGTCGGGATACAAAAGCGGGGTTAGGAAGCGGCTGCAAAGCACAATGATCTTTGGTCTTTGATCTCTGGTCGCGCCGTAGATATACTGGCAAACCTGTGATGGGTAAACTTGGTATTGTTGTTGTTGTGATTGATAGTTCTGTTGTTGATTGATCTATGAGATCAAAGATCAGTCAAAACAGAATTGAACGAAAGATCGTTTACACATAATTTTTTCCTAAGATAAGACTTGAATAAATCGCTGAAAACACTGAATACTTGAAATAAATGCAACGATGAATAAGACAAGAAGTGCATGATGTCTACCTCTGCATTATATTGAGGATTCACTGAACCATATTGCAGATTCTGTTGGTGACTCTCCACTGATCCAGATACCTTCAATTCCATTTCATGATCTTTGTTCTCATATTTCCCCATATACCTGATATGATTGTTGAGGTTGATTATTGTAAACAGGAGCGGGTGGTTGATTTGAGTATGACTGTTGATCGTATTGCGAATTTTGTTGTTGTGAGGATCTACAAATCAATAATTCAATCAATCAATAACACTGCTGCATACCTGTATTCGTTCCTGAAGGGAAAGACGTTACCGGAATGAATCACGGGAGGTGCGATGTTATATCCTTCGTGCTGAGCGGTTGCTACTGGAATAAATTGATCTTTGATCTTTGGATGAGTCATAATGACTAAGAACATTTTCTCAAGTAAGTTATGTGAAACGGTTTTCCAATTAGATAGATGGCTCATAAAGGTCAAAGTAGTGTCGAAGTTAACAATGAAAGTAACCCTTCACTTTTTCCTTTCCTTATAACGATCACTGAACTGTTCACCTCCACACTTTTCTCCAATATAATTGTACATCTTTATTTGAGCCTCTCACTCAACGTCTTTTTGTTTCATTTTATCATTTCGGATTTCTCCCATAAAAAGTGCTTCAACGAAAGTGAAATGAAAACAGCCAAGAAGAGCTATTGGCATTACCCAAAGAATGAATTGAGGAAATGTCTATACATTAGGTATCAATGATCAAAATATCATAGATGATCAGGAGATCAAAGAATATTCTCAAAGATGGATGACAATCAGGAATAATGATCGAAGTATTCAGATATTTCCTTTGAGTTAAAAAGAAAAGTCGTGAAACTTTTAGGTAAAGTTTACCTTTAATTCACAAAGGAATGTGGAATTTTTGACCCTTTTGGAGACATTATTCTATGAAGATATGCGTCAAGATATCAAAAATAGAGAAATATGTGGTAAGGTAAAGTAGTTCCCTTGTCTGATGAATGAACTCTAAATACGTCATAGACACTATGAAAGGTATCAATTGTATTATATTCTTGAATGAATCATGTCCAAGAGTGTCATTGTTCATTCATAACCGTGTTCATTACTCACATGGCCCTTTCGTTCAACTACTCACCCCCCATCCCTCTCCCTCTCCTTCTTCCTCTCCCTCTCCCTCTCCCTCTCCTTCTTCCTCTCCCTCTCCCTCTCCCTCTCCTTCTTCCTCTCCCTCTCCCTCTCCCTCTCCTTCTTCCTCTCCCTCTCCCTCTCCCTCTCCTTCTTCCTCTCCCTCTCCCTCTCCCTCTCCTTCTTCCTCTCCCTCTCCCTCTCCCTCTCCTTCTTCATCTCCCTCTCCCTCTCCCTCTCCTTCTTCCTCTCCCTCTCCCTCTCCCTCTCCTTCTTCCTCTCCCTCTCCCTCTCCCTCTCCTTCTTCCTCTCCCTCTCCCTCTCCCTCTCCTTCTTCCTCTTCCTCTCCCTCTCCCTCTCCCTCTCCCTCTCCTTCTTCATCTCCCTCTCCCTCTCCCTCTCCCTCTCCTTCTTCCTCTCCCTCTCCCTCTCCCTCTCCTTCTTCCTCTCCCTCTCCTTCTTCCTCTCCCTCTCCCTCTCCCTCTCCTTCTTCCTCTCCCTCTCCCTCTCCCTCTCCTTCTTCCTCTCCCTCTCCCTCTCCCTCTCCCTCTCCTTCTTCATCTCCCTCTCCCTCTCCCTCTCCCTCTCCCTCTCCTTCTTCCTCTCCCTCTCCCTCTCCCTCTCCCTCTCCTTCTTCCTCTCCCTCTCCCTCTCCCTCTCCTTCTTCCTCTCCCTCTCCCTCTCCCTCTCCTTCTTCCTCTCCCTCTCCCTCTCTCCCTCTCCTTCTCCCTCATCCTCCCACCCCCTCTCTCCATTCCATCCTCTCGTGGCATGCCCCCAAATGAAATGGAAGAGAATGAAGTAAAAGAGACACAAAAGGAAACTCGTTTATATTGCTTATTATTGCTCCTTTTCTCTTCATCCGCCAACTTTCCCTCTCTTTTCTCACTTTTTTTGAAGCTCCAAGAGTCAAATCTGAGAACAGACTGCATGATAGACGTGAATGATTGATTACATAACAGACAACGGTACGTTTCATCCCAAAGAAATCTTTCTCTCCCATCAATTTGTGAATTATTCATTTACTCACAAATTATTAATGTTTCTGTCTGTGAGAGTGGAAACATATGGGAGATTTTCAAATCGAGGTTTTCATATAACGTCACGATGGTGTACTCAGTCTCGATGAATTCTCAACGAGTCATGAAGAATTGACTTTACATAAATTCTAAATTTATTCCTTTTTTAAAGAAAAAGGAAGATAAGGGAATGAAAAGAATATCTCAACAGGTCTGCCTATTAGCATTGTCCTTAACCCTTATCCATCACGTTAACGGTGTACCCAGAACTAATTTGAAACTCTCCGCGGTGGCAATGCTCTCTCATTTTCTTTCACAACGAGAGAACATTGTCAGACTGGAGAGTTTAAAATTAAAGCTAGGTGCGCCTTTAACAGTTAGGAACGGATAATGTCCCCCTTTTACTGCACTTATCTCAAGTCTATTACACTACAGGCACAATGCTGAATGGCAATTCATACTTTTTATATGAAATGCTCTCTCATCATGACTATTATCAGTGATGGAATATAATCAACTGTATCCACCCACACATCAATCCGACCTTACGCATTCAATTATTGATAGATTGGATATATCGTACTGTCTAGTCCTTCGATAGTAAGTGACAATGGTATTCATAATCTACAATATAGAGATGGGCAATTAGGATAAGAAGCTTCTCCTTTGTATTCATTCATTTGAACCTATTCCTCATGAGAGATGGCAAAAAGAGATTGTGTTGATGGATGAAAGGTTGGAAGAATAAGAAGAAGGAATGAAGGGGATTAATGAACAATTCACTATTTCTATTGAAGAACTAATCAGGATTGCACCAATAAGGGATCTTCGATTCCTTCAGTCTCTATCGTGTATTTCTTGGTTAGAGAACAGATAAATAGCGTATGAAACGAATAGACTGAACGAGAGTGACAAAGATTGTTCCGAGTTGCTATGAAAAAAAAACACTACGTTTCCGGAAAATTTTCTGAGGCTCTCTAAGAATCCCTGAGTTGGAAACTTCAAAACAGTGCTCCAAATGCTGGAAAAGCTAGATCAAATACCATGGTTATGGTGATGTTTTCAACATAGTTGATGCAGGTTGGAAAATAATTGACACAAGAAAAGTCGAATCCACAACCTCTACCTATCCGGTGAATAGCTATAACCACTGAGCAACCTGAGTTTCTTTTAAATCTTAGATAAATTACATTTGCCTAAGTCTGGGCTTTTTTCGTTATAGATAAAAGCGGACATCATTTATATGTAGATAGAGTGCGTTGGCAGGTTAAATGGATATGGAAAGCGGAATAGTTGGGACAAGTTTTACATCTTCTATCTTTTAAGCATACGATTGGTGTAGAGGTCGAAGACATATTCCCCTCTTATTATAGTGATCAATGAAGATATCGAGATAAATACCTAGAACTACACTTTAGTATCGGGCGGAAATGAAATAAATGTACATTTTAGATGCTACAGTAAACATATTTATTCAGGTCGCTGGTGTCATATATGATAAAGGAAAAAAGATAAATACCTGAGAAAAGAAGAACCGGAAGTAGAAGGGTAGGTGGTCCCATTTTGTTTCAGGAACCGCTCAGGGTCCTGAAATGAGTATTGGATTACTGTAAGTGATCGAAAATCTCGAGAACTAAGGAGCTGAGGTTCTATGGACGATGTCAGAATGAAGAGATGTAAGAAGAAGAAGAGGATATAAAAAGAGAAAGATAGGGATAGAAAGTGAATAAATGATCAAGAGAAGAAGGAGTACCTCTAAGGGGGGATGGCAATAGGAAGAAGAAGATGAACAAGAGACATTTTGCCATTGAGCAAAGGTAGAGGTAGAGAGATAGAGGGAGAGGTAGAAAGGTAGAGAGGGACAAGTTTCACATGCACTCTCCTGAGAGTGGACGCTTTTCCTTTTCAAGACTTGTCCGAGATCGACGGAGTACTACGGTAATATGGTGTTCAATCTTCGGTATTGCATAAAGATATACGGTAGGTACGCCATAATTGGAGACGAAAAAAGATTATAAAAATATGTGTGTGTGCTGTTGGATGTTGAGATCAATTTGTGAGATAATGGGATAAACGATATAGATCATCGAAACAAATTATCAATCAATACAATTATATGCACACTTTGAGAACTTTGCCATTATCCATGAACGTTGGCCAACCGTTTACCGTGAAACGTGACGTCACAAGCGTAGGATTGAGGACCTTTGGCAAACGCTTCCGCCTACGCTTATGGTGTAACGTTTCTCGTTAAACGATTTTCATGCATACGGTCTCTGAAAAAGGATCGGACAAGACCACTTGGGGTTCTTATATAACTTCAAGTGCCTTTTTTCTCATAGCGTTCGTCGAGACAAAGAAAGTGTTCTAAAATAATGCATATGATGCAAGATATACATATCTTGTTTTATGAACAATTGCCAAATCATCTACAGCTCTCTCCTTTCTCTTAGTTTTTCGTATAGAAAAGTGCCGCTAGAAGATGATATATGTACGGTTGGTTCATGCTGAAAATGAAGCCCAGAGGGTGAATTCTAATGAGAAATACGATGAAATGAACAATGGTAGATCATTAATAATTCGATCGAGAGTCAAAACGTTATAAGTGTGAATATGAATGGTAGATCACACAGATTCCAGCAGAAGTGAAATGTTTGAACAAGCGAAAGGAGAATATTTATACCGAGGAAAATTGAACTGTAAAGTAATTATAAAGGTATTTTTTTACAAAGTGAATTAACTTCATTCTTAACCGATGATAACTCTGCGCAGATGAAATGGGAAAATGTACGCTTCGCATTTTCGAAAAACTGTTTTTTATAACGGATGAAAGTCTTTAAATGAGGCATTTATCATTTGGAATTCATTTAGAAAATGAAACCGATGATTGAAATTGTTTTTGTATGTAGTCTGCGCTGCCTATTATCTCATGTGATATATGATCAACTGCATAGTTGATATCACTATGTGTTATATTCATTACACTAAATGTGTTCTAATTGTCCTTGTATCCTTTTGGTGATAAAATTCTCACTCAATATTCGTTGAACGTCATTTAAACCCGAAGGCCACTTCCATCTTTCTTATTTCTGAATAATTATTTATTTAAATAACATTCTATGTACAAGTTACAACCAACACATAGTCAGACTTTATTATATTTCTCAAAGTTTGCGGAAACGAAAAAAACACGAATGACGAATAACAATGGTGTATGTACAATTGGTTACTGTAAACACGATGGTGTAGTTATTCGTTGATGATATTTCTCATTCGTCGTCCTACACATCGCACCACTTCTTGTGGTAATTCACGATGAACTTTCTCGATCTCACGAGCTCTATAATGAGGAAAAATCAATAATAGAAAATAATCAATAAATTATTGAAACCTTGAAAATGTCGTAACTCCAAATGAGATGAGAAGAATAGAACAGGTCACGGCACACGCTTGTATCGAACTTATCGTCGTCCTATAACGATTTTCCGGATACTGTAGTTAATATTGATTGATATTCCTACCGTATTTCTAAACCCTTGACTTCAGATGAGTCAATCACAAGAATAGACAGGCAAACAGCAGAAATGAGTGAGAGAGTGACAAATACTGTAAGAGAAGATTATTGATTATCGATTTATAGATCAAAGAATATGAAATAATCATCCACCACATTGTATGCAGTGTAGGTAGAGTAGAGACAGGCATCGATACCGTAATCCAAGAAATGACTGAAAGTTGATCTTTGATCTTTACTTTGGGTATTTCACTTACTTCTAAGAACAATACTCCGAAGAGTATGGAGTAACCAATTTGTGAGCAACCTAGACAAATTAATTTTGTTTGTGAGAAAAATTATTTAATTTATATATACCGCAAATAATCTCTCCTCGAACTATTAAATTTCCCACGCCGAGAATGATGAAAAGAACTGCGAATAATACCTGAAGAGGGCATTGTATTGAGATCAAAGATCAAAGATCAAAGATCAATCTAAATTTTATGTAGTTCTATTCCTAGTGTTCCTTTGAAGGATACACTAATCATGCTGATTACATAATAGATTGCATAACAATAATTATCGATTGACCTTTATTAACCCCACATTATGTTGGATACTCATCAATTTGTTTATGGAGATGGACGAATGTCCTCAGGGCAAAGATTCCATCAATTATAAACATTATACTGATAATAAGGACAAACATCAGTGATATCTGATTATTCTTCTAAATCCATTTCTTGTCAGAGACTTTGGTATTTTAATTCAATAACCGACCAAAATAAGGTGAATGATAATATTATTCTAAGGATTGCAACATAATACCCTTCCATTCATTTCGTATTCATCCTTCTCCATTCCCGTTCAAATCTTTGGTCCATTGCACATTCTCTGTCTGTCTGTCACTCTCTTCATTCTCCATGCTCTCTCATCTAGACACCACGCCTCCATCTGTTCATTCTGTCTACCGTCCCTCTATCTTCTCTACCACTCTCTTCATTGTCTCAGTCTCTCATATCTGTCCTATACCATTACCGACTCTCGATCATATTTCGTTGGTCCCTGAGGACTCCATCTAGGGTCAACCCTATGAATCTAAGGTCAACCTTATAAAGGCTCTTCTATTTCTCTATCCAAGTCGTATCTTTTACTCGATTTAGTTTGATCTCACTACAACTACCTCCTTTTATCTTTCAGTCACAATTACTTTGAGTTTACCGCTAATTCGTCTAGATTGTTCTTAATTTCATTTATTATTGTAGTCGCTATCTCTCATATCTATCTTTACGGTCCATGAAAGATCAAGATTTATGATGTCTTGGAATAGAGATGGGAGGAAGGATGATCGAGGGGTATATGCGTATTTGCTAATTGCTGACCTCGGATGACCTATCAGGTCTCCCTCTCCTTATACCTCACTCCCTCTCCCTCTAGGTCTACCTTTCCCTCTTCCTCTAGGTCTACCTTTTCCTCTCCCTCTTCCTCTCCCTCTCCCTCTCCCTCTCCCTCTTCCTCTCCCTCTCCCTCTTCTCACTCCCTATATATTGTCAGTCTAGTACACACTCGACCCATCGTGTAGCACATTCTTTCTTTTTGTCTCATTTGCTAGTGCCGGTCAAGTGTCGACACCGAATATTTTTGATTTAATAATATAAACTGAATTTTAAGTTTTAAAAATTAAATAAAAAACCTGAGCGTAGCAGACTATTCGTGTCCTCTGATCAGAGTTCAATACACCTTCTAAAGGGTACGGTAGCCAAGGGGTGCGAAGTGCCGCTGATATCTCAGGTACTGTACAAATGAGCAGATTACGGTAAGCATTATTGATTAGTGAGAAAGAAATACCATCGCTTAACGTTCCAGACATGCAGTGAGTGACCGGTCTCCAGATTGGACTTTATTTGAGAATGATATCATCACTATAATTTATTCACGATTGCACTAAATTATAGGCGCATTAAATAATTATTGTCATTTTATTTGTAAATGTAGCTCAATTAAACGCTGTTCCCTTCATAAATAGCCTTAATAGTTTTGATTACCTTATGTTCTGTGGTATATGTATACTAGTAGAAGGGTTGAAGATAATTTAAAAATAAATAAATAAAAGGAATAAAGTCATGGTTGAGTGGGCTTTCTCAAGCTGTCATAACTAATATTCGAATTGTAATAATAATCTTCTATTTTACGAGTCATAAAATTCGTCCGTTGCACTAAACAATTTGTCTCTAGAGGGAGAGAAAAGGAGAGGTAGAGAATTATGGCCCATTCTTACCGTAGCTACTAGGGGGCGGAGCCTCCCACTCTCTAGTCTGCGCATCATCCGGCTTGTAGTGTGATGTCTCAAGACCCGAGTTCTGCGCATTGATTTTCTGTTTTCCGGGAACGGTTTAGTGGTTGAAATTGTTTTTATTCGTACCACGTGTCTCTTTCGAGCTCTTGCTGACTCAGTCAAATCGATTTCTCTTCGCGAGAGGCGCGCTTATTCACGCTGTACGATAATCTTTACGTATGAGTGTTGTGTGTATCAGTAAGTAGAATTACTTCGAATCTCATTGTATTGCGCATCAAATTAGTTAGAGGAATGTGACATATAAGTAAGTAGTATCAACAATTTCATGCTCATGTTTCATTTTACTCGTCACGCTCTCGTCACGTGTATTTTCGGTCATGTGTTTACTTGACGTGTTCGTCATTACTTGTTACTTTCATTTCCTTGTATCTTTTTATAATTAAATTAATATTTAGGTAATTCAATGTTACCAGTGAGTGATATGGAACGACGACAATTTGCAATGCAGAACTTGTCAGCGCCCGGCTCACCTGTAAAAATGCCGACAGCTGGGGTATTTCTAACAGTTTTCTCTTTGTTTGAACTTCTTTTCATTCCCTTTATTATTTATCATTTTCTGTTTCCTGAACAAGTATTAAATATTTTAATTGTAGTCGAAATCCCCGCTTACGACACCAACGAAAGGAGGAGATCGGTTAGTGACATTTCTATGCAGTTCTTATTGATTCTCTTTTTTTTGTTGTTTCATGTAAATGTCATATTAAATGGTGATGATATGCTTCAGATATGTCCCCTTTCGTCAACCAACATCCAATCTTATCACTCGATATTCAGCGATATCAGGTGGAGAGGAAGAACAACGAATACCTGTTAGTTTATCTCTTTTTTGAATTTGCTTATGGTTTTCATTCTTGTATACTTTTTCATATTGAATTTGCATTGCATCGTTTCATTCTTGGGGGTTTCCTGTGTTTATCGATCTATATACGTATTCTAGGTGAAACGTACATTGGGTGGTTCATCTCGAGCTAATCATGCATCAGCATACGTGTATCATTCACCCCATTCTAATCATCATCCCAATGCTAATAATGGACATAATCAAGGTTCGTTAGATGAAGGCATTTGCCATTTGAGTGAAGCTCCTTTATCATTTTGTTCACTCGTAGTTTATGGAAATACTGTTTCGAAAGATGATAATTGCAACTGTTTGTTTCTCGTCAATTCGTATTCAATTATGAAGGGATCAATGATTTTTCCAATGTGGGCTTCATTGAATTCTACAAGCAATGATGTTCTAGATGTTCTAGATAATCAAAAATATTTATAAATGATATTAAATCTAAATATAATTCAGTGAACATGAGCGTGCAATCCCATCATCAACAGCCACCCAATCATAATGCCCAAAGTGAGTCATTCTTTCATCTTATATATCAAGGAGTTTTTGATGGTTACCACAATGATATTATACCGGTCCTGTAGGATTAATTTTTCAGACTAGTGATTTTGCGAGTTAGTTAAACTCATTTTAATGCCATAGTCTTAATTTACTTGGATATGATTATGTCTGAAATATGTGTGGAAATATTGATTATTTGTTTATTTATTTATTTCCATCAAATATTATGAGCTGGAGTGAGATTATGAGGAGTGAGGTAGAAATGGGCATTATTATCTTACATTGTATTATTATATAATAGAAAATGCATTATTATATATGACTAAATGAATATCAGATACGGTTGGAACGGAGGATTCATCACAGAATCAGATGGTTATGAAGGCATTGTTGAGGAATGAACTACTTCATGATAAGATCGATGATATCCGGGTACGATACTTTTCCATTCCAGAGTAATTATCAATTACGGTCAATCTAAAAAGTTCACGATATCTTATCTAGTTTACGAATCGTCCTGAGGGTTTGAAAAAAGTTATGTGAGATTGTTATCTAGGCAATAGTACACTTCACAATAAGGACATTGTTTTTGTCTCCTAATATCTGAACCTGTATGATTCTAGTTTCATTGGGGATAATTTATTTGTTCTTTCCCAGTCCATCTCGATGGTCTTCCCACTTTTTATGTTGGATCCACCCGGTACGGGGGGGGGGGGGGTGCATTTCACTCATTCTCCTGTCTGTCACTCCCCCTCCCCCTCCTTCATCCTCCTTCTAGCCTCTACTCATTTTGCCTTTCAAGGACGGATTGTCAGGGGCAAAAACAGGAATACAGATAGCTACTGTTTACTGGAAGACTGTTGTAATACTTGTAGAATGAAAATATTCGACTTGATTTTGGTTGATCGGAAATAGCTTATATAGAGTCATAATAATGACTGTAGTGGTCAAGGCTATCTAGATATGATGATGATTAGGTAATATGTCCATACCATCCATCACTCTCCTTATTGTCTATTCTGTATCCGGTCGGAAGTGGCGACATTGCGTAATTCCCTCGGGTGAAGACGTTATCATGATCATGGTCCATCTCTCGACCTCCGGAACTATGGGTCATCTATTTGATGATGAGATAAGATAAGCAAGGGTCATCTACCACTACCGATTGATTGATTGATTGATTGGGTCAATAGTTGGGACAACATTGTGATAATGATATTGGTAACAACAAATTACGGACAAGTATTTTATTGAAAATGTCTCGTCGCCATTTGGATACCTTGCCAAACATGAAAGCGCCTGGTTTTATGATGGTCTGTGATCATTGACTTGAATGACAGATCATTTGAATAAGAGGAGATAAGAGTTTGATTGTATGCAAATGTTATCTATTCCATTGTATGGACTCTATTGTATAATGTCGTTTATGCAGATTTAGAGAGAATAGAAAGGCTTGATAGTTGTTATCAGTGACTGTTATCACTTGGTATAGTCTGGAGGGGGGTATTCACTCTTCTTCTATTGTGCCCATTGAATTAGTGATAAGACCCCTTGCTGATGTGAATGAATGAGAATGAGAATGGGAGTAATGGTAGTAGTATGGAGATAGTGATGATGATGGGAAAGCACGCGATGGGAATATCACTGAGGTATGAGGTATGATATGATAACGAATGAATGGTGATTAATATATATGGTATGGGAAAGACCAAACATATGGAACAGTAATGGGATGGTTGGCTCATGCATTTTCAGTACCCTTACAGGATTTTTTATATAGTGGGCATACGTCGAATAGCTAGGTTATATGTTTTCAAAATGCGGTCAGGTTTTTCGGGTTTTGGCAAATTTGGCTCAAAATGCGGTCAGGTTTTTAGATTTTTGTGAAATTTTGGCTCAAAATTCGGTCAGGCTTGGTACTTTGTAACATACTTTTCGACATATGATGGTGGGTCGATTTTTGAAATATGATAGGTTGATTTAGAAAAAAATAGTTATTTTTTCTCGCTTAAATTGTAGTCTTTCGCGTGAAAAGTAAGCCTTATATAGCGGGCTCTCCTCAAATTAGGAGACTATTAAAATGTATGATTTAGCTTCCCAGTAAATACTGATGTACGTCCGTGTGTGTGTGCTGTTTTGCACGATATCATACAGCTTGATCTCATATGAGTAGTGAATGAAACTGGTTTCTCGTAGGGGTTAACTGGGTAGAGATATTGATCGATAGATTCAATTGAATTGATACTAAATGAATGTCCTTTCTCTATCTCTCTCATTCTCGAGATTGATTTGTATCTCTATTTGTATCTATTTATCTTTGCACCATCTCTCACTTCTACACTCTCACTCTGTCTCTGCTTCTCATACGTGCATGTCACTCTCCTCCGGTACTTTGGACGCTGCGGCATTGAAAGGCGCCGCGGGTCAAAAGTACCGGAGTCTCCATTCGTACCATTACAAGCTAGTGTCTCTCTCTCTTCTTCTCTCATTGGTATAATTCTCTCTTCCATTGACAGTGCGACAACTCCATCTCTCTTGCCTTTTGCATTACACATTCCTTCTCTCTCTACCCTCTCCTCTTGCCTCTCCTTCTCTTGCCAAAAGTGTCCTTACAATGTGGGCTTTGAGTGAGAAATGTCAGGTTGATCTAGTAGAGAGAAGAGAATGGATGGGTGTGAGTGAACTGAGAGAGAGAGAGAGAGAGGGGGGGGGAGGAGGAGGGGATGGAATAAAGAGACATTCCTGGCCTTGTCTCATCTGTCTTTCAGTCGGGTCTTCTTCCTTCTAAGAAGAGACTCATTATCAATCGTATATTGAATGAAAAGGAAACCGAAGCTATAGTAGAGAATGGGTTGAATGAATGAAGACAGACGGAAGATAGAGAGGATGAGATGGAGAGAGAGAGGATATTACTGCAATGGAATCAATGAACACACTTATTACACATATGAATGAATATAAAGAGTACAGTAGTCATTAGAATATCGATTGATTGATTGAATTGCAGTGTTACAAGCCGGAGCAGTCCGAGATGCAATGTGCAACAACGATGGAGGTTGGAGTGAGAGAAACGCCCGTTCGAGCACTTTTCCAATTTGGACCCAAGACTCCGACAAAGTATGCGATTATTGATTGATTTGTAGTGTAGGAGATCGAGCCAGTGTACCCTTCCCTCTCGCACTCAGCCAATATAGATGCACTGAACGTGTGCTCTCTCATCGTGTACCATGGCACAGTGGTTGTGAGTTGAGCGTAGCGAACGAAAGGTCGCTGGTTCAATTCCCCGCTAGTGTCTGTCCGTTGATGACATTACATATCCACCAAGATCTATGAAAGGAGTTTGATTAGAGAACATGTATCACCATCTGAGGGCGAATTTTTGCAATATTAAATATTTTTGTTAATTTTAATTGATAATAATTTGATTTGAATTGTAGATATGGTGACGCGTCGACCTCATCTCCTTCTCTCTTCTCTGGTCCTCTTTCTGCTGACAGTCAACGATTATTGAAGAGTCCACGAAAACCACAACGGAAAGTACCCAAAAATCCATACAAGGTATTTACAAATAATATTGTTTAATGTCTTCTTTTGTGTGTCGTCACTTTCGAGTGACTTTTCCTCAGACATTTCTCCTTCACATTGATTGTTGTGATATACTAGATCATTGAGGTATTAAGTTGTTCAAACAATTGAATACTCGATATTATTATTATTATTATTCTTGTAGGTATTGGATGCGCCTGAACTACAAGATGATTTCTATCTGAATCTTGTCGATTGGAGTAGTCAGAACACTCTCTCAGTTGGTCTCAACTCTTGTGTGTATCTATGGTCGGCAGCTAACAGTCAGGTACCGTAACCGTTCATTATCAATTACGATAATAATATTATTTGTTTATTTATTTATTTATTTTTTATTTAATTTATGCGATTACATTGTGATCATACTGGCATAATGAATAATTGAAACATGATGAATTACATAAAATATAGACTTAAGTGGCAAAAAAATTTCAATTAATTATATTACGAGTGGGGCAGAACCAATACCACAATGGTAATAATCAATACGGAAATATTTAATATTGATATTTCAGGTAGTGAAACTATGTGATTTATCGGGTGACAGTGACTCGGTGACGTCTGTTCAATGGACGGATAAGGGTGAATATCTAGCAGTTGGAACGAATAAGGGACTTACTCAGGTGTGTACTTTGATCTTTGATCTTTTTGTAGTTTACTCTCTGAACACTGACTGAGTGTATGATAATTGCAGGTGTGGGACGTGCAAGCGCAGAAAATGGTTCATGAGATGGGAGGACACACTTCACGTATTGGATGTCTAGCATGGAATGGAGATTTGATATGTTCTGGAAGTCGGGATCGGTGAGTGATCTTTGATCTTTGATCTTTTGATATCTGTGTTCTATCGTGTGCTTGTAGTGCTATTCTGCAACGAGACATTCGCTGTGGTCCTGGTTACTCGGAGAGGAAACTCACCTCCCATAGACAAGAGGTTACAACACTTTATTTATATTTCTTAGTCTCCCTTTCTTTCTCTCTCTATAATTTATTTTACGCTTTGTAATCATTTATAATAACATGCGGTGTACGCGTGTGAATATTGTTTATTAATTGCAGGTGTGTGGTCTGAAATGGTCACCCGATCGTCAATATCTTGCCTCTGGTGGCAACGATAATCAATTGTTGGTATGGAGTCTAAGAAGAACGGAGCCGTGTCAGGTTAGTGTTATATTTATTATAAACACCGAACTTCGCTTATAACGCATTTGTTTGTAGAGTCTATCTCTTATGTTCCCTTTGAAACTTGAATCTTACAAGCTTCACATTTTAGTTGATTTATTTAAAACTAAGACCTATTAATCGTTTGGTCATCTGATAGAATGATATCGCTAGATTATTTGTGACTGTATTTACCGGGAAGAATTGTTTAAATTTAAATTTAGTTTGTCTCTTGAATCGAATAAACAATTACAGACGTATACTGAACACAATGCAGCAGTGAAAGCTCTTGCATGGTCACCTCATCATCATGGTCTACTTGTATCTGGTGGAGGGACTGCTGATAGATGTCTAAGGTATTCATTCATTTATCGATTGATTTATTGATTATATTTATTGATTGATTCTGAATATCGACTGGATGTATCTCTGGTTTTGCAGGGTAATATTATAGTAAGTAGCGCGCAAAAGTAACTTACTTTATACTTACTTTTTTGTTACTGTTTTGCTATTTCATGAGAAAATAGTGAAAAAGTAAGTATAAAGTGTGATACCTTTTCACGCTACTTACTATAATATCACCCTGCAAAACCGGAGATTGTTAAAAGATGTTTCGAGGTTGATTGAACCCGACTGTTCACATCATACATGGACGGGATACAGGGGGCATTCATACAGAAAATTGTTTATAGAAGTTAATTTTACAGGGGGCATAGACGTAGCGGCCGAAACACCATAAGGCACACTATAACTATCCTACATATTTCTTTTAAATAATTTACATTTTACGTGCATGCAAACCTATACTTGTATATCTATTATTATTATATTGTTAATTTAATTCCAATTTTTTTTTCACACAATTTTCGACAAGCGCTAATTTTTCAGGGGCACCCCCATATCGGTCCATGTATGGTTCACATATTTGCATATTATGATAATATTAATAATTTCCTGAAATGATATATTAATTGTTTGATTTACAGATTCTGGAATACTCTGACGGGACAACCGATGCAGTGTATTGACACGGGCAGTCAAGTGAGCAGATTTTCCACACATGCACATTGTTTTCTTTTATTTATATTAGATCTTCAACAAATATTACTATCTTTTTAGTATGTGAGTTGAATAAGAAAGAGTGTGTGAAACATGAAAGCAGCTGACATATCGATTAACTGTAAAGTATTGATTGACTAACTATGGATGTGTTGTTTTCAATTATTGATTTATAATGATCGTAAAGATGTATAAAGAAAATATTGATTACTGATAGTATATGATTGCAGGTGTGTAACGTAGCTTGGTCTAAACATAGTCCAGAGCTGGTATCCACTCATGGATATTCGTACAATCAGGTACGTGACAATATGCACAATCAGGTATACAACAACTATTACTCCATTATTATTATTATTAAAATTATTATTATTATTATCAATAATTACATTAACATACTCAACTTTGTCATTTGTTGTATGCAATCTAAATCAGTTATATCTGTTGTTGAGTGAAAACGTGTGCACTATTTGGGTCTTGTTGACATAGGTCGAAAAGTATGTTACAAAATACCAAGCCTTGCCGGATTTTGAGCCAAAATTTCACAAAAATCGAAAAGCCTGACCGGATTTTGGAAACCGATAACCTAGCTATTCGACCTATGCTTGTTGATTCCGTGTTTCGAGAAAACTTTTTCCCATATTCTATATGCAAATGTTTTGATTCATTTCTGTGTGTCTATTCTACATCTCTCTATTTGCAGGTGGTAATATGGAAGTATCCTTCACTGCAACCAGTCACTAAGTTGGCCGGCCATCAGACCAGAGTACTGTATCTGGTGAGTATACTGTCATTCATTATCGATTTATTGTGAGGAATCGTCAACGACTGACTGATTGTTTAACCTCATGAAATATATTTTCATCGATATTGATTTATTGATTGGTATTGATTATTGATCGTTTGTAGGCAATGTCTCCTGATGGTGAATCGATTGTGACCGGTGCTGGAGATGAGACACTCCGATTCTGGCATGTATTCTGCAAGACAGGACAACCTCGACATGCACGATCGAAGCTTAATCTCTACACCAGTCTTCGGTAGAAGATACATTGACGCCGTTCTGGTGTTCACTTTTGCGCATTTCTGGTGCTCTTTCTCTTTCTTCACAATCTATGTCTATCATCTCCTTAGTCTGAGCTTGCAAACCATTTTTCTCATCTCCGATTCCTTTTCTCCTTCATCTAAGTCCCTATATTTCTCATCACTCTCCCCGTGATCCTTTAACCATACCCTATAGTCTACCGTACACCTCTATCTAGATTATCGATTATCCCATCTAGTCTATCACATTGATTGATTCACATTAGGATTATGAATTGTTTATCGAAGAACATCCCAGAGTCCCTCATCATACATAGTAGGATATTAACCCCAATTCTAACGATTCTATCGACGATTGTGGTGTACGATTGTGAAACGTCGTATTCTCACACCACGCATCCGTCGATCTACCGTAATACCTCCTGCACCACTAGCGAACTGTGATTACTTCCGATATACGATAATTGAAAGTCTTTGCCAATCTAGTCAGACCCATTCTTACAGTACCCTTTGCAGTCACACTATGCACCACCACACCGTTGTTCGACGTATTCCAATTCCTCTCCTGCAATACCAATCCATGAATTATCTTGTACGTTTGCACATTCTTTCCTCTTGAGACATCGATTGATATGATCTTTCCTTATCTTAGCTCCACTTTTGTATACACTCATATATTTATACAATTAGATTTATCCCCAAAGTATGTAAGATTAACTTATCCCAATTTGTGTAATTAGTCCCTGACCCGTATCAGTTAATAATTATATATGTCTCATGTGTGTATTGTGAAGTGTCGTGTCAATCTATTGTCTTCTCTATCTAAAACAGCTCATCTCATCACCAAATGTGTATACTGTATCTATCATGTCTACAGTACTCCTTCCCCATCCCATCCCTACAGTATGCTCTTGTAACCATGTGTGTATCCATTCATAACTACCGTATCCCTTCGATGGATTCCCTCGTATCATCATGTTCTCATAGAAGTTGAGAGTGACGCGATATTGTCGATTCATTCAACCCATTTCGTTCTTTCCTCAATATCCTCTATGCAACAATTTCGTTACCGTACTCTAGTTGTACCGTAATCGTTAATGCCGCGTCCTCTTTCATCCAATCGATATTAATCGACCTCTACGTTTTACACACACATACTGCCTTGCAAAATCAATCGATAATCCAAAAATATACCGTAATCACTGGCTACAGTATCCATCCATCCATCTATCGTACCCATCTCTTGCTATGTCTTACTCTGGTCTACTTCCATCATTACAATATGTGCAAACACTCGTTTTCGACCAAATCCGTGTGAATGTGCATCTACTCTTCCAATTATTATTTTTATTATTTTTAATCAACCCCGCCCACAATTTTCATTTATCTTTCTGCCCCTTCCCCTTTTCTCGTATCTTGTGAAGTTTCACTTTTAATCCATTTTCTATCTATCTCTCTGACACAGTCGCTAGTTGTGTGTATTGTTGTACATGTCCTACCGTATACCCCTCCCCCGAAGCTACCGTAATCTAATCCTGTAAATAGGCCCGCCCACTCAGATATACCGTAGTCTATCCCGTATCGTGTTCGTCTCTCCCTTGTACGATATGGGTCACTCGTTAATCCGATCAGCGCTTTCTCATCGACTTCTTCCTATACAGTAACCATTTATCTTCTATCAGACTACAGTATCTCTTCGTTTATTGATTGATCCGTGACTACTAACTATCACGTGAGTAGCACGATATATTGATTAGTGAATGAGAGTATATCGATTGATTGTAATTCTATATGGCCTTCCCTTTATTCATTCAGGATTCGGTTTCCTTATTTTGGTATCTTTTTTTTCTATTTCATCTGGATATTCTTTGACTTCCTCCCCTTCCTCATCCACTCCTTCTTCATTGTCGTCTGACTGCTCTTTTGTGTCTTTTGTGTGCGTGGCATATTAATAATTGCGCTGAATACAACATAAAATGGATTTATAATAATACTTTATCGTTTACACCCTATATTATTAGTATACACTGTATGGTTGAATGTATAGAATACTTTGTTAGGAGGAACCCTTGATGCCGTGTGTGTGAAATGAAAGAATGAAGACTAAAGATCAAAGATCAGAAACGAATCCTCTCTCCTGTTGGTCGTAGTGCAATGGCGACGTTGCCCTCGCTTTCCTGAATCAATCAATACTTTCAAAGATACTGTAGTCATGTAATTCACCTCTCTGAATCGATCGAAACAACGACAACGTTGAACATGATCAGGGTTTTGAAGTACGGCATCGAGGTGACGAAGATACCGTAGTGCCAGTCGGAGTGTATCCACTTTGGAGATTCGTTTATCCCTGAATATCGATTGATTAGAGAAAGTATTGATTGAGTGATAATCATCAATCATTGTTTGATTCCAGAGTATCATATTACAATCTATCCATGGTTCTTCTTATCAAACAAACAATCAACTTAGAGACTATGGAGCAGCTGTATTGTGAAGCCCATTGTGTGTCTGACAGAGATAACGTGCTAATACACTACAGTATGCGCTTATTGACACTGTCTTTATGGCCAGAGGATACTGTAATCATACAAAAAGCAGCAAAATTAAGAGTAAGAAGTTAATAATAATGAGGTTCTGGACTATTGATGGGACTACCGTAACCCATAACATTAATGGGACTACCGTAACCCATAACATTGATGGGACTACCGTAACCCATAACATTGATGAGACTACCGTAACCCATAACATTGATGGGACTACCGTAACCCATAACATTGATGGGAATATCGTAAACCATAGCAAAGTGAATTATAGTAATTATGATTTCACTACAGTAACCACTGACCCATCAGCCAATGGTAGATGTTGTCGTAGTGTTTCATATCCTTCATTGACACAACGAACACGATATCGTTCACGTTCGTTTCTCTTCCATACTGTAGTTGTGAATGGACTGAAATTAAATCCATTGACCAACAGTTTTGGTATCGTTATAATCATACATGGGCGGGTTACCTGGATCTCGATTCTACAGGGGGCTTCCGAACGAAAAATGGTTAATTTTACAGGGGGCTTTCACTATTTTTTTTCAAAAATTTCAATTGGTTCTCATTTTAAAGGGAGCGTAACCTCACTCAATGATCTCTTCATTGCGCACACTATTTTTCTGTTCTCTAACAACGAGAGAGCATTGCGCGTCGAAGAGACCATTAGATGAGGTTACGCTCCCTTCAAAAGGGGTATTCCACAAATTTTCAAAAAGCCACTCTTTTACAGAGGGCACCCCCATGTCGGCGCCCATGTATGGTTATAATAATCAACTAATCAAAAAGATCAATAATACCATATCAATCAATAACAATAATCGTACCCGAATTGATCATCAAGTTGATGTGGTAGAGGAACGCTGGCCTTGGGATCGAATGGGTCTAGTGCATGATTCGTCCCATCTCAAAGGTTATTGTTATTGAGAAGTCATCAAAATCAATATTTAAATTTATGAATTTTGTATAGATATGTTATGAATGTTCATTAAACTTCTTTTGAAACGGTCTCAGAACGATTAAGATATTATCCTTACCTGATACAGTACCATTGGTATTAGTTGAAGATGATACTGGCGTAGTTTGTGATGTAATTTGGGAGACGTTTGAAGCAATCGATAACAGATTTGGACTATACAAATTGGAGAACGCCGAAGGTGTAGCGATAAAGGCCATTCTGATCTGATGAAGATAGGATTACGGTAGAAGATACAATTAATAATAATCATTGGATAATCGAATAATACAGTGCACTATAATAGTGAACAAGATTCTATGTGAGAAAGGAAAGGAAGGATGATTTCGATAGAGAATGAGTAGCTAGAGGTAGGATGAGTGAGGGAAGACAGAGAGACAGACAGAAATCAGGTGTGCCAACAAATAATCCCTCTCTTTATCCATCTCTACTCTCTATACATTATCCATCCATAATCAAACGATGTCGGTTAGTGGAACCCTCAGGCACTCGAATAGCTTCATCCCTTTCATGTCGAGTGGCTATTTGATACCTCATCATGTAGAACAACATGTTTTCATTGATCTGCAGCTCACGTAACATGAATAGTCTCATATTCATTGGTATATATATACATCTGATATCCTTTGTGGAAATATACAACAAGATTAATAATATCCTGTATACAATAAATAAGGGAACAAGAATGAGTCAGTTACACTGGGTGAATCTTGTTCTTTCGATTGCATAACAACAGAAACAGTACAAGGCGAGTATAGCAAAACAAGCATAATTGTAGAAATGTTAAATACTAGGCTTTATTAGTGCTAAAGCTGCATATATTACATTATGAGAAAGAATTATAAGCTAGAAGGCTTTGGAAGATTCAGGATGTTAGTAGGAAATGAAAGAATACACAGTGAGATCATTGAAGATATATCTACTCTTGATCGTGAGAGTATTGTTCACCTTCTTCGAGTTCCCCATCATCTTCAGCAGTTGCTTCCTGCAAGCAAATTAATAAGTATCGGTACTTTTTCAATTACAAAACAATATAATGTAACTTAGAGAAATTTTTACATCTGTTGGTAGACTTGCGAACCATTCTCCCATAAAGAAGAATGGGGTAATTGAAAACTCATTTATCTAGCCTCAAATTGTACTGGAAGCATAAAATACACTTCCAGTTAAAAACAACAAGGCATCTTTGAAAACGAAGAAAAATTACCTGGTACTGCTGGTATTCGGAAACGAGATCGTTCATGTTGCTCTCAGCCTCAGTGAATTCCATCTCATCCATACCCTCACCAGTGTACCAATGGAGGAAAGCCTTACGACGGAACATGGCTGAATAATAAATAATTAGGTCAGACTGAGAATTGTATATGAATGACCTGTCAACTACAACGTGTTGCATAAAAAATACGAAATCACTAATGCATGGCGAATTGCCACTCACCTGTGAATTGCTCAGAGATACGCTTGAAAATCTCTTGGATAGCAGTAGAGTTTCCAACGAAAGTAGCAGACATCTTGAGTCCTCTAGGAGGAATATCACAAACGGCGGTCTTGACATTGTTGGGAATCCAGTCAACGAAGTAAGATGAGTTCTTGTTCTGTACAGACATCATTTGATCATCTACTTCACGCATGCTCATTCTTCCTCTGAACATGGCAGCTACGGTAAGATATCTTCCGTGACGAGGATCACAAGCAGCCATCATGTTCTTGGCATCGAACATCTGAAATAATATAACGAATTTTTGTAATAATTTTCAATGCAAAACCTTTAGACCCCTACACGTCACAATAAATAAAAGAATTGTCGAGCCAATTTGAAACAGATTCCACAACAGTTGCAGTCTGCTGCGAACCAGCCCTGTCTATCTAGCACAGAGATAAAGATGCCACTGCTCATATGAGAAGTGAATCATGTCCTCCGGCAAGCTACCTTGGGCTTTTTCTTGGAAAACACCCTCACCTGTTGAGTGAGCTCAGAAACGCTTGAAGCACGGTAAGCTTGAGCTCCCTTGGCACAAAGAGGAGCAAATCCAGGCATAAAGAAATGAAGACGAGGGAAGGGAACCATGTTGACTGCCAACTTGCGGAGATCAGCATTGAGCTGACCAGGGAAACGAAGGCAAGTGGTGACTCCAGACATGGTCATAGACACTGAAATTCACTTCTTTTCATTCTTACATTAATCACTCGCATTATCAATCATATTTACAATTTATTGATACATTCCATATCAGAATTTTCGTTATACATTCCCCTTGAAACACAAATACACCTTATCTTTTCTCACAAACTTCACTATTGATTCGAGCAATGACTCACCAAACTCCTGTCTCACCTAAACCATTCTATTCTTTGCAGCCTCTTCTTATTCTTTCAATACTCTCTATGGCTAATCAAGTGCGCCTACTCTCTCCATCTGACAGCTCTCGGCCATCCTATTCCAAATGGAATAGAATGGAAGTCTGACTCTTTCAATTCCCAAGAGCGAACATTATCTTCTCATCGAACTCAGCCTATTCTTATTGTCATAATATTGGATATCCAATTTATGCCTGACCTATGTAATAGCAAACAACCACATAGAAAAGACATAACAAATAATTGCTACGTGACAGTCGTAAAACATATAGATATAAAGAACACACTGACCTAGATGGTTGAGATCGCCATAAGTGGGGTTGGTAAGTTTGAGGGTACGGAAGCAGATGTCGTATAGAGCCTCATTATCAATACAGAATGTCTCATCGGTATTTTCAACAAGCTGATGAACTGAGAGGGTGGCATTGTATGGCTCAACGACAGTGTCGGAAACCTAAAGAACATTCTCAATTATTATAATCAAAAAAAAAACAAATGCAATGTCTCATTAGTGAGCAATATATATGTGATCGATATTTTTACTGGCGATTGTGACAAGAATACTAACACAAACATGAACATATTTTAAGCCAAACCTTAGGTGAGGGGACGACTGAGAAACTGCTCATGATTCTGTCGGGGTATTCCTCGCGAATCTTGGAAATCAGAAGAGTTCCCATACCGGATCCTGTTCCTCCACCAAGAGAGTGAGTAAGTTGGAATCCCTGAAGTACAGTGATGTCTTTGGATCGAATAAACCTAAGGATACCTGAAGGCAATCGCATCCTTCAGCCTCCTTTCTGACTACATCAAGAACGGAATCGACGAGTTCTGCTCCCTCAGTGTAGTGACCCTTAGCCCAGTTGTTTCCAGCTCCGCTCTGTCCAAAAACAAAGTTATCAGGACGGAAGATAGCTCCGTAAGGTCCAGATCGGACAGAATCCATCGTTCCAGGTTCGAGATCGACGAGAACGGCACGGGGGACATACTTACCACCTGAAATATATCAGATTACAGTAAGGAACACATTGCAAGAAGAAAAGGAGGGTACCGCTAGCTTCATTATAGTAAACGTTTATCCTTTCCAACTGAAGATCAGAGTCTCCTCCATACATGCCATCAGGCTGGATGCCATGCTCGTCCGAGATAACTTCCCAGAACTGAAAAATCACATACATTTATCCGGGTTTCTGACCTCACATATCTGAAGTCGAACAAGGAGAAAATGTGGTCGATAAAAAACGAGCAAATAAACAAAATTCGCATGACTCACCTTGGCTCCAATCTGATTTCCGCACTGACCGGCTTGAACGTGGACAATCTCGCGCATTCTGTGATGGAAATGAGGAAATTACCTGAAACACGAAATAGTTATATTTATAACAATTACAAATCAAAAGAAACACAACATGCTCGAAATTCCAAAAAGGAGGCATCGCTTTTTCGCGCGCTCTCTCTAATGTGGGCGTGGCAAGAATGTTCCCAACCAATCGTTGCATGCGTAGATCTTGGAGGCAGCAAACGTAACCAATAGGAAAATGAGGGCGGAGCTAAAAACCGCCCAACTGTACGCGCGAATTTTAAAATTTTTATGCGCCGCGGTTGCATTTCTTGTGAAATTCGGAAATTTCAAAATTTAATTCATGGATTTGTCGAATTTATCGATTAGTCATTAAGTTTTTAACCGATCAAGCATCGCTACGTTCAACATATGATGCCATGTGAAAGCACACTGGAGCTCTTTTTATTCCCTTCCGGCGTCATGTACGTATTATATTGGCCAAGTATCGGGTGTCACTCATTTCGTTCGATTTTTAGGTCATTCCTTATTCCTCCATTGTTATTTCATTGGGCGTAGATCAAATAGGGGCAAGGAAGCGCGTGTTGGAGATGACAATTTTGGCGCGCAATTCTTGATCACAGGCATTTCTTTCCACCATCTTACCTAATATTTTGGCTGTGCATTATCACCATAGACGTCATCTCTGTTGATTTTGCGATATATCCAATTGTTATCTCATTGTCTGACTTTAAATGTGTTGTTTATTTAGGCCGGAAACCCAAACCACATAGCAGAATGCGCGAGATCGTTCATGTCCAGGCTGGCCAGTGCGGAAACCAGATCGGATCTAAGGTAGATTTGGCTTAAAATAAATTGATTGAAGCATTGTAAATAAATTGTTTTTCTGTGAACTTGTGTTGAGTATAGAATTAAATTTGTTTATATTATAGTTCTGGGAGGTCATCTCTGATGAACATGGAATTCAACCTGATGGATCATATGGTGGCGAATCAGATCTCCAGCTTGAGAGAATCGATGTGTATTACAATGAAGCTAATGGTATGTCATATTTGCTGTTGTCTGTGCAATAACACTGTAGTTGTGTAATCTTCAGCCGGAAAGTATGTTCCTCGTGCCGTACTTGTCGATCTCGAGCCCGGAACCATGGATTCAATTCGTGCATCACCATACGGAGCCATCTTCCGCCCCGACAACTTTGTCTTCGGACAGAGCGGAGCTGGAAACAACTGGGCTAAAGGTCACTACACTGAGGGAGCAGAACTCGTCGATTCCGTTCTTGATGTAGTCAGAAAGGAGGCTGAAGGATGCGATTGCCTTCAGGTATCATCGTTAGGTTTATTCGAACCAAAGACATATCTGTATTTAAGGGATTCCAACTTACTCACTCTCTTGGTGGAGGAACAGGATCCGGTATGGGAACTCTTCTGATTTCCAAGATTCGCGAGGAATTCCCCGACAGAATCATGAGCAGTTTCTCAGTCGTCCCCTCTCCCAAGGTTTTTTTTACTATATGTTTATGTTTCAGTTTAGTATTCTTGTCATATTCGCAAGCAAAGACAGATCACACATATATTGATCACTAATGAGAGATTGCATTTGTTTAATAATAACTGTGAATGTTCTTTAGGTTTCCGACACCGTCGTTGAGCCCTACAACGCCACCCTCTCGGTTCATCAACTTGTTGAGAATACCGATGAGACCTTCTGTATTGATAATGAAGCTCTATACGATATCTGTTTCCGTACCCTCAAACTTACCAACCCTGCCTACGGAGACCTTAACCATCTTGTCTCTATGACCATGTCTGGAGTAACCACTTGTCTTCGTTTCCCTGGTCAGCTCAATGCTGATCTCCGCAAGTTGGCAGTCAACATGGTTCCCTTCCCTCGTCTTCATTTCTTCATGCCTGGATTCGCTCCTCTTTCTGCTAAGGGAGCTTCTGCTTACAATGCTCTCACCGTTTCGGAGCTCACTCAACAGGTAAGATAAATGCTCTCATATTTCTGCACTTTGAAGTTGTTATGCTGGCTTGAGATGTATCTGCTCATTCATTTTATTGTATAGTGGAGTTGTATCAAGCTGAGACAGAAAGTCTACTTTATCTGCCCTCTCGTGTTCTTATAACCGGGTGGTTCTTTGCTAGGCTACAATATGATGAATTAGCCCATGAATTATTTATTAGTTTTTTTTATCAAATCAAATATGTTAATTTTTGTAGATGTTCGACTCGAAGAACATGATGGCCGCATGTGATCCTCGTCACGGAAGATATCTCACTGTTGCCGCCATGTTCCGTGGTCACATGAGTATGCGTGAAGTAGATGATCAAATGATGTCTGTACAGAACAAGAACTCATCTTACTTCGTTGATTGGATTCCAAACAATGTCAAGACTGCCGTTTGTGATATTCCTCCTAGAGGACTCAAGATGGCTGCTACTTTCGTTGGAAACTCCACCTCTATCCAGGAGCTCTTCAAGCGTATCTCGGAGCAGTTCGGAGGTTTGTGTATCCTTTGAAATGTTGTTAATAATCTAATTTCTTTAGCCATGTTCCGTCGTAAGGCTTTCCTCCATTGGTACACTGGTGAGGGTATGGATGAGATGGAATTCACTGAGGCTGAGAGCAACATGAACGATCTCGTTTCCGAATACCAGCAGTACCAGGTAATTTTTGTTCGTTTTCAAAGATGCCTTGTTGTTTTAAACTGGAAGTGTGTGTTATGCTTCCGGTACAATTTGAGGCTAGATAAATGGGTTTTCAATTACCCCATTCTTCTTTATGGGAGAATGGTTCGCAAGATTATCTACAGTTGTAAAAATGTTATTTATTATGTTATTGATCGATTTATTTGTAGGAGGCTACCGCTGAGGATGAGGATGAGTTCGAAGGAGAAATGGGCGAGACGACCGATAACTTTGAGTAGATTATAATTAATCCCCGTGATGATATTCAATCGAGTATCTCGTTGCTTCGGCTTGATATCACTTAATTTGGCTACTTGTTTTTCACGGTTATTGAGTATTTATAAAGTTTATGTGAAGTGATAAATTATTAATTTGTGCTATATCTGTTCTTATTGTCAGTTTACACACCGCATTTTATTTTACACATAGTGAGGATGTGCGGTACAGTGTTTCTAGAGCGTTTGTTGTGTGACAGAGAAAGTAAAAGTGAGTGAATACTACCAAGAAGTGGTTATGTAAAATATTTTATTTTTTATGTTAAATTTAAGTTGGAATATTGAAAGTTATTATACAACAACTTTTTGCGAGGTCGATAATAGAGGATTTTTATCTCTTAAACATTCCCTTGACAGTGTTCGTCTATTTCCGTTGATTTACGTCGATTTCCAACTATTTTTCTTTTTTTGTATAAAATGACTTCAAGAAGTGGGAAGTGCTGTAAAGGAAAATTCGCAAAAGAAAAATGCCACGAGCCGGGATCGAACCGGCGACCTTATGATCTTCAGTCATACGCTCTCCCAACTGAGCTATCATGGCTGTTGGATAGAGAGCCTTGTCATCCCTTCAGGTTGTATGGGGAAAATGGAATTGAAAAGAGCGAATGAAGAAGAATTTTCGCTCTTTTCAAAGAAGAACCATGATGAAGAAGAACCAACGAGGAAGTAGAAGAATTACTCGGGTTGGATTAAGATTATGTACATATGTGTACAGTACAGCAGATTCCCCCAGTTAAAATGAGGTACGCGGGGTGACCCCGGGTGACTCCTCATGTCTCATCGAATTATTACTCTGTGAATATTGAATATCAGGTGTCGAAGTTATTTTTGTTGTATTACTCTGTGTCTGAACTATTTTATCACATAAAGTTTGGAATTTAAAAAAATAAATAGCTTGATAAAATAAATAATATTGCAAATTACAGTATGACACGATTAGGGCTGCTATGCAGC
Organism: Parapristionchus giblindavisi; assembly: GCA_943737045.1. Lineage (NCBI taxonomy): Eukaryota > Metazoa > Nematoda > Chromadorea > Rhabditida > Diplogasteridae > Parapristionchus > Parapristionchus giblindavisi. The sequence goes on along the minus strand of CALSFV010000377.1, from coordinate 32,692 downwards.
GTGGCGAATCGTTATAAACGGGTCGTAACCATGTGAGCGAAAGACATTTGCGCCACACGAAGAGAACGGACATTTGCGCCAGTTACCAATTGCGCCGAGCTACATTTGCGCCGAGGGACATTTGCGCCAAGGTACATTTGCGCCAGTACCAAATGCGCCGGAACCAAATGCGCCGATGGACATTTGCGCCGAGGTACATTTGCGCCAGTACCAAATGCGCCGGAACCAAATGCGCCGAGGGACATTTGCGCCGGAACCAAATGCGCCGAGGGACATTTGCGCCGAGGTACATTTGCGCCAGTACCAAATGCGCCGGAACCAAATGCGCCGATGGACATTTGCGCCGAGGTACATTTGCGCCGGAAGCAAATGCGCCGAGGGACATTTGCGCCGGAACCAAATGCGCCGAGGGACATTTGCGCCGAACTACATTAGCACTAGAATCCAATACGACTCCCTGTCTTTTATTTTATTTTCTTGTCTCATCATTTTTTGTTGCAATTGCTTCAAAGCTGTGATCTATATATTACGGTGTTTCCATCCACCTTTCCAGTATATTATGTTTACTTCCCCAAATATCGCAATTTTTTATTTGTCTAACAAGGGGATGGTCGCAACTGGTCCTGGCCATATGAGATGGCAATAACATGACTAGGATCAGTTTTCGATGCTGATTACGAGTCCGTATTCAGAAAATGCCTAATCGGCCTCTTTTCCGAGAAAATCGGTACTGAAAATTGGCTTATTAATTCGAAAATTCGTGTAGTTTCCTTTAAAAACTATCTGGATGGCATCGGAAAGATCCGGCAATGTAAGGTAAACTATTGCGAGAGTTTATAGATGAGTTCACCAGCCCACCCGGACGGTTTGCGCAGGAAACCACACGAATTTCCGAACTAAAATATCGATTTCCTCGAAAATCAGGTCGATTAGGCACTTTCTGAAAACGGATTCGTAATCAGCATCGAAACTGATCCTAGTCATGTTGTTGCCATCTCATATGGCCAGGACCAGTTGCGACCATCCCCTTGTAAGAAACGATAAATATATATTATTAATATTTCACAAGGCTTCAACAAGTTTCAACTTTAGTTTAGCTTTTCGATAGACCTTCAAGGTGTTGGATATAACTTCTACCCATCAAGGTGTTGGATAGAACTTCCACCATTAGCAACTGCCATTAATCTTTTTTCTCTATTAGCCTTTTGAATAGATCCTTCTTTCTTATATTGGTATAACAGTAGGTTTTGAGCTGTTGCTTGTTCAAACAAAAGTTCAACAGATTCGGCATGCTTGAGCAGACCTTCGGCTAGGCGTGTTGATAGAGAGTGGCTCGCAATATACGGTGCACCAAGTGCCGTACAAAATATCATGGACTATTTTTTAATCAAAAAGAAAACTATACATCGCACACAGATGGGCGTATTGACCTGTATTTTAAAATGATTTTAAATTTTAAAAGAAATTTTAAAATTCCGGCGCAAATATCCCTCGGCGCAAATGTACTTCGGCGCAAATGTCCCCCGGCGCATTTGGTTCTGGCGCAAATGTCCCTCGGCGCATTTGGTTCCGGCGCAAATGTCCCTCGGCGCATTTGGTTCTGGCGCAAATGTCCCTCGGCGCATTTGGTTCTGGCGCAAATGTCCCTCGGCGCATTTGGTTCTGGCGCAAATGTCCCTCGGCGCATTTGGAACTGGCGCAAATGTCCTTCAGCGCATTTGGTAATGGCGCAAATGTCCCTCGGCGCATTTGGAACTGGCGCAAATGTCCTTCAGCGCATTTGGTAATGGCGCAAATGTCCTTCAGCGCATTTGGTAATGGCGCAAATGTCCTTCAGCGCATTTGGTAATGGCGCAAATGTCCCTCGGCGCATTTGGAACTGGCGCAAATGTCCTTCAGCGCATTTGGTAATGGCGCAAATGTCCCTCGGCGCATTTGGAACTGGCGCAAATGTCCTTCAGCGCATTTGGTAATGGCGCAAGTATACCTCGGCGCATTTGGGACCGGCGCAATTGATGCATTCGGCGCAAATGTCTTTCGCTCACATGGTTACGACCCTTATAAACTTTTCCCCCTTATTTTTGCGTGTTTTTAAACGTATTTCTTTGTTTATTTCATTTATTCCGACTTTAATTTTGTATTGTGCGCATACGCACAACAACCAATCAGAAAGATAACCCTTGTCGTCAGGGTAACGCGTTTTCGTTAAAAAAACTCAACCAGAAGTGCGCAGTATGCCCTCTCCACTATCAAACGCAAACAGACATGCGCACAATACAAAATTAAAGTCGGTATAAATGAAATGAACAATGAAAAACGTTCGAAAACACGCAAAAATAAGGGAAAAAAGTTTATCACGATTCGCCACACTGCATAGCAGCCCTAATCGTGTCATACTGTAATTTGCATTATTATTTATTTTATCAAGCTATTTATTTTTTTTAGATTCCAAACTTTATGTGATAAAATAGTTCAGACACAGAGTAATACAACAAAAATAACTTCGACACCTGATATTCAATATTCACAGAGTAATAATTCGATGAGACATAAGGAGTCACCCGGGGTCACCCCGCGTACCGCATTTTAACTGGGGGAATCTGCTGTACTGTATACATTAAATAGCCAGACAACGAGTATAGTCAAAACGAGACAAAAATACAATTATTATATTGGAAAAATAAATTATATTTAGATGTCCTCATTTTTTTCTCGAAATACTGAATTGGTTATATTTTCTTGGCGACATATATGTAATTTTAGGAGAGACACTTTACGCTTTACGCGGTGGTTTCTAAATCAATGATTCGTATCTAATTTTAATCAGAAGTGCTCTTCTAATCGTAGTTACTTCTCTCCATCAAGACAGTTACTTTTACCTAAAGTCCACTTTTTCAATCAATTTCAAAATGTTTTTTTCTTCATAGAAATACATGGAAATCAAAACAGAAAATTTTAAAATTGAAAAATAACAGTATCTACTACAATTCCGCACGAGTTATGTACTTGTATCGTTTTTTAGGAAAGAATATCGACTATTCCACGATATCCACGAAATGATGATAGAGAAAGAATTGAGCAATTAGACATTTTAATCGATATGAATCTATGATCATATCATTTATCCCATTGATCATTCTCAAAAAAATCATATCTTCTAATGCTGTTTCATCAAACATATCAAACATAAATAACTTGATTATGTTTGATATGAATGAAATTCAAAGCGACACCCAACGATATTTTGAAACTCTCAGGTTAAACTCTCTCGCCTTATTTGTCTACGAGAGAGTATTGACAATGCGGAGAGTAAAATAAGCTTGTGCCTTTAAATGAATCATATTCTCCAATTTATATATTCAATGGAACTTGTGAAACGGAGAACAATGATGTTTAGAATAAATTATGTAAAATTCACTGGAAATTCGAATTTAATATCAAAATAATAAACAGAAAACATTTATATAAGTTTTAGTTTCAAAAATTAATCGTGAGAAGTTTGAGCGATTTGATAGTGTATACTCATATGATGGAATACATTCCATTCCATTTCTTATTATGAATCATTCCAAAATTTGATTTTTAATGTCTATATATTTGAGAGATGTATGATAAACTATGCTGCCATGCGGTCAACTTTGTCTCGTATCTATAAATCACTGACTAAGGGTTTGGTTATTTGGTGTCACGTTCTAAAATGAATTGAATTTATTTGACCTTCGTATCATTATCCGTGGTTCCTTCACGGATTTCATCCAACATGAAGTTATCCATACTACATTTGATCATCAAGGTATTCAAATCAAAACTGATCATATCTCTCTATATTATCTTATCAGGCATCAATCATCATCTTCCTTATGGTTATTGTATTACCAAAACTGTCGTTCCTGAAGCGTTATAAGGAGGTAAGTAGAAGAAATGAAATGATCTTTGATCTTTCACAAATACTTTTTCAACAGGTTCACGTTTATGGTGTAGTCCATTGCGATACGAAAGATGGATGGAATGCTGTGCCAGGAGCTACAGTAAGACTAATCGAAGGAGATATTTGTGAGCAACAAGTGATTTTTAGTTAATTAGAAAAATAAAAAATGAAAAAGTTGCATTTTTTAATAAAAAATATATTTAAGTGGACCCAAATGATGTATTGAATGAAACAAAAACCGACCAATCTGGTTCATATGATCTCAAAGGAGGCGAATCTGAGGTACTATTAAGAGAGACTATCTGGCTCAAGTGACATTCTCTTGGCACTTGGCCAAAAAGTGATATGGACCGATCGGGCACCAATCGTGCACAGCTGTAGTAGGGGGTGGCATGAGCTCGTTGACGGAGTTTGGGTACGTCATATCTACATCCTCGCTAAATAACGTAAGTTCGATAAAATGGCATCAAAATTTCAAAGTTTACGGATTCTCTCGATATGTGTATACGACGATGGGCAATAATAAGCAGGTAAATCCCACCAAGTGTCATCCCGATCCAAAACCGTGAGGCCCAGAAATAATTAAAAAACCAATAAAAATATTTTGTTTTATTTTTCCTACAATTGCCTCTCGGTGACTGACTTTTTGTATTCCTTAAATTTGACGAGTATTCATTAGTGTAACTACTTTATGAAAATGAACTAAAACAAATTGGGAAAAAGTTGCCTTATTCCCGAAAAACCACGACTAATTCGCCTTTTCATGGCGAACTGAACGAATTATCGTGTGCCGATTACGGTAATGCAAATGCGGGAATTCAAAATTCGGCAATTACTATTATTTAGCATTCGATTTGGATAGCATACTATTGTTTTCTTTTATTATTAGCTTGTTGTATGAATATCTAAGGAGTAATATGACACATTTCTTGGAAAAAAAAGAAGAAAAATGCTGAATTTTGAATTCCCGCATTTGCATTACCGTAATCGGCACACGATAATTCGTTCAGTTCGCCATGAAAAGGCGAATTAGTCGTGGTTTTTCGGGAATAAGGCAACTTTTTCCCAATTTGTTTTAGTTCATTTTCATACAATAGTTACACTAATGAATACTCGTCAAATTGAAGGAATAAAAAAAGTCAGCCACCGAGAGGTAATTGTAGGAAAAATAAAACAAAATATTTTTATTGATTTTTAAATTATTTCTGGGCCTCGCAGTTTTGGATCGGGATGACACTTGGTGTGATATACCTGCTTATTATTGCCCATCGTCGTATTCACATATCGAGCGAATCCGTAAACTTTGAAATTTTGTTGCCATTTTATCGAACTTACGTTATTTATTGAGGATGTAGATATGACGAACCCAAACTCCGTCTACGAGCTCATGCCACCCCCTACTACAGCTGTGCACGATTGGGGCCCGATCGGTCCATATCACTTTTTGGCCAAGTGCCAAGCCATAAGCAAAATATGTTCACTGAGTCAGATAGTCTCTCTTAAAGATCAATTAAAGGTTTTTGGTAAAGGAAACTTCTCTATTTTAGTTATTCGGACAATATTTCTACATAGAAATCATTATATCGTGTGATGATGAATCCAAGAATTTGTGTACTAATCGACGTTTACAGGCAGTGTAAGTCAACTGGAAAAAAATCTTTTAAAAATTTTTTTCGATGAATTTTGTCACATTTATTTTGGACAAATCACTTTATATGTATACAGTGCTGAAAATTCTATTGTGAATTATGAAGCCGTTTTATCGACGAAAGGTAGTGAATATGATAGAAGAGGTTGAATGGTTCAGATGTGAACGTCCTCAATGTTCTTTAGTCTATGAGGCCAACGCCATTCCTACAAAGTATCAATATTCCACAGATGAAGCTGAAGTTAGTTCACTATTTTAATTAATTTTCTGATTTTCAATACTAACAATAACAAACAAAATTGCTGGTGGACTATTTTTGAATATAAATAATATTATAATTGCAGTTTGCCTATGAGTCTGGACACTTCATGATTGCTTTTTCATTGACTCAAAGACCTCCTTATACTCGTTGTCAATGATTTTTCATCTTCAATGATAAATTAATCCAAATTTCTAAATCTCTTGAATGAATAGACTAATTGTCTTTACATTATCACAAACAAAATTCAAATATTTGCACACTTTATCACATATTATTACATGTATTACAGAACAAAATGACAATATTAAACATTGAAATCTTCAAGGAATTCAGCATTTCTATTGAACATATTAACAGAACTCTTGCTATGATGTAGATCATTCATTATATTCTTCTTCATTGTATTATTCCTCGATCTCCTCCCATCTTTCCTATGATAACAGCAACACTCTGAATTGGTAATAGCATAATTATTATTAATTTAATTTCAAATTATACATAAATACTTACTCCAGCAACATAAACCGAAGCCAATGATGAAAAGAGTGATAAGAATGGTGACAAGGGCGACGATAACAGCTACAACGACCAGAAGTTGTTCAGTTCTCTGATATTGTTATTGATTAGTACATGTTGGTCAACGTTGAGGTAGAGAAGTTGTCATATAGATGTTGTAATTAGAAAATATAGGCTAAAACTACATTGTGTTGAACCAACTATTAGTAAAGAAAATATAATAATTATTCCACACGACTTTTCTAAAAAAACATAGTGACTCACCAAAAATGCTCCTCCAGCAATGAATTCAATATCGAAGAGATTCTTAGACAGAATAGAAGAATGATCAATGGACATTATTGATTGATTGAGATGAGAGAAGATGACTGGTACTATTGACTTATGAGAAGAATGAGAATGATAGGGTTGACCCTCTCTCTGATTCTACTTTTCCCATACCTCATTGGATACCCAAGCTCATATTGACTGCCAGAGGGTGACACTTATACCATTCACACCATCTCACACCCTAATCCCTCCATATTCTTGTCATAAAATACTTTACCAACCACTTTTAAATCATATGTTCAAAACTTTTTCTTTTTTTTTTCAAATTTCCCGCTAATGAATGTATAAATCAAGCGAATTAACAAAAAAAGGAATTAATAGAATTAATAATTATGTTTCATTCTCTCATCTTCAGTGTTCTACTTATTTATTCTCAATTTATATGTTGAATCACTAATTTACCGAACGATGAAGAACTGGAAAAGATTACATAAACTCGTGTACCTATGAAACAAACCCTACAACATTTTGAGTACGTTTATGGATGTGGACAACACAAATGATCATATTATTTATTTCAACTGATTTTACAACAGTAGATAGATTACTTGGTAAAGAATATATAGTAAAGTGTACAATTAATCAATCAATCAATCAATCAATCAATATTTCATCCAACAGGGATACAATTTGATGAAGTTTTTAAGAAGAATATCAAATGTGATGGAAATGAATAAAAAACTCGCAGCGATGAAACAACTATACAATATGCAAATGAATGTAACGATAGGATATCTACAGTAGGATAAATACTTTTGATGGGGGTTATACTATGAAGATCAAAGATCAAACTACGATTTACTATGTACAAATCCCGAATTGCGCTTGTTTTGCATGCATGTTTATCGTTAAGTTTAATGTATTCAATTAGATACAACTCGTTGATGATTAAAACGAGATTATACTTTAGAATGTATTGATTATAGAGAATGAAAGTATCAATGGATGGGTGGATACAAATAAGAAGTATTACAGTACTCTTAAGATTACGGTGTATACTAATCAATCAATAATCATCTCCTGAAGGTGTGGATGAAGGTGTACCAACGTCACTCTTATCACCAAGATCGAGATGTTCACAAATGTGCACTGGCAGTTTGTCCTAAATGGAGTATTGATGAGTAAGATTAATCGATAATCAATTAGTTCCCCCCCATTTCTTATTCTTATTCTTATCATCCATCGACTTCTTCACTATGTCCCATTACATATTCGATCTCTCACTTCGACATTCATTCATTTATTGTGATACGTTTATATTTTTATGGTGAATAAACTTATCATTATATTATTACTATCAATCAATCGATATTACCTGACTGGCAGACAATTGATGGAATATGGCCTCTGCTGAAGTGAGCATTTCATCGAGACAATGATGCATCGATAGATCATTAACGTGCTGTAAATAGATACAATTATGATGATACAAAAATCAGTGGAGGGGGTAATATAAACGAGAATATTGATTAGTGATAAAATGATAATGCCGATTTATTTCTCTCACTTGTTGTCACATTTATTCAATGTAAGATAAATAAATAATAAGATAAATTGTATTGCATAAAATGAAGGGAAAAATCTATTACTTCTCAAGACTTTCATCCATTTCATCAAATGGTTGCAACAATAAAGCAACAAGTATAAAATGCAAATAATCGTGGTTTTAGAGAATCACGAAAAGAAAAGAAAAAGAGACGAGGGAAAGAACGTAACGTTTAAGGAGAATTTCATCTTCGTGATTCTTGAACACCGAACACAAGTAAGAGTGAATAGTATCATACCTTGAGGATCTCAGTCAATCCAAATTTGTTCTCTATGATAGTCTCTGTCTGTCTATCCAGAGTGGCTGTACAACAGAGAAGGAGGAAGTTGGGGCAGGGTTGACATGTCCATAGCACCTCAATAATAATAATAATAATAATAATAATAATAACAAAAATATGATAGTTAAACAATCATTGAGCCCCCATAATATGCAAAAATTTAGTGCGACTTGAAAAGAAAGGACATCAAAATGATTACATACCTCCCATAGTTTGCAAGTATCTTCGAATGAGAATTCTCTCTTGAACCATACAATCAACCATCGGAAACAGAAGTACATGTCATCCGAATCATGTGATTCTATAAACGAATTATATATTAATAATGAAAAGAAATATTATATCTAAATCAGAGGTGTGCGGCAACCGCTTTTTTTCGGCAATCGGCAATTGAAGGCAACCGGAAAATAAAAAAATCGGCAATTGTCGGCAATTTTGAACTTAACTATTTGAAATGAGTTAATGTTAATTTTCATGAAGTACTTATCAAAAAACGTTACCAAAAAATGAGAAGAATAAATTGCAACAACGAATGAAATATCAATAATTTTCGTTACTTATGTATCCATAAGTAGAATATTCTTAGAGTTGTACAGTGGAATTTGGAAAGATTCTTTCTGTATATTATTTTATCATTCTCAAAACGACACGATTATTTGTTTCGATATACAGAATACACCAAATTTATGAGATATTGCACACAAAACTTGTGCTTATCTGACTTTTTCCAATTATTTTTTTTTGTTTGAATTTTTTCGGCAATTTTTCATAATTGGTTGCCGTTGCCGGCAACTAATTTCGGCAATTTCGGCAATCGGCAACTCAGTTGCCGCACACCCCTGATTTAAATATATACTCAAAATGACCATTACACAAAATTGCCTAGTGAATTCAAGTTTCCAATCCACTAAATATAAACTGCTTCGTAAATGTCATCAGTTGCAGTGGATTTGCGGTGGACTTTTATCAATGTATTAACATACCCAAATAGTTAGCCAATTTAGGATTGACAATCATAAGAAGATCTCTTAATTGATTCAATTGAACTTTGATCGCTGTCTGATCCTTCTCGAAGTTGGCGTGCTGCAAGATTAATTAATGAATTATTTCTCACAAAGTGAACATCGAAACACACATTTCGTCTAAATAGTCTAATCCAGAAACAACGATTCACCTGTTCTAGCATAAGCTTAAAGGCCAATCCCGAGACATTTTGAAACTCTCCGCACTGGCAACACTCTCTCGTTATCTTTGTTTGCGCGAGTGTGGCCAGAGCGAAGAGAAAAATTAGCTGTATGTGCGCCTTTAACGAAGCGCAAATCATAGATGGGCGCGTGAAAACGAATTCTTTTTTTTTTCAAACAGCCTTGCCGTCCCATGCGGGGCCTTGCGAATAGCTTTGCCTCGCAAAAATTGGAAACTTTCCAATCAAATCTGCTTAAAAATGGCCATGCGCATAGCCTTGCCTTACAATCCCGGGATTGTGCACGGCTTTTCACCCTGCCCAGCTTTGGCGCAAATAGTTATTTTAAAAACAATAATGTGGATTGGTTACCGTACCACTCTTTGCATGAATCCAACAAAACACCAGAATGCATCTACTTCATTGCCCATAACATAGAGGAGAGGAGAGCAGAAGTCGGACATTCCTTGTACGTATCCTGCAATGGAGATCAATCTACAGCAAGGACAATTAAAGTCAGTTGATGATCAAGTACTCGAGTGTGATATCTACCGTACCTAGATCAAAGTCGTACATGCAGTAGGTCATCAATACAGACTGGAGCATTGCTAGATTCGGATTCTCATCTCCGGCAAAGAATTTGAGGGTACGGTCGGTTCGAGCAACGTCCTTCTCTGTAAGAATCATATCCATTAATCAATCACAATAAGTGTGCCAAGACACCACAAATATGCCTACCTACGAGTGCCTTGCGCGCAACATATTTGGCAAAACGAGACTCTTGATCTTCACTGATCGATTGCCATTGTTGTTTCATACGGAGATAGTCCTTCTCGAGTTGGACACGCTTCTGCAATTATCGATTGATATTGACTAGCCAGAATGGACTGCGAACTACAGTAATCATGGTAATATAATTTTCCACGAGTTACAGTAGTCTAATACTACAGTAATAAACCAGCATACCTTCTCATTCTCTGAGGGAGTCTTACTCCATTCGTAGTATCCAAGCAGGTACTTCCATGCTTCCTCAATATGATAATTGATACAATGTTGTTAGGTGTAGTGGAAAAGAGAGTATACATTTTTTTTAAAGTTCGAATATAAAATTGGAATGATACGAGTAGCAATAGAGTAATATGTTTAGGAAAGAGCATTAATCAATTACGAAATCAATGAAAAAGAGTAATAAATAATGACTAATTGATACAAACCACGCATTTTGGGATATTTTTTTTGAAAATCTGGCCGCATTTTGAAAATGTGTAAAGTAGTGAATGATGCAAACCTTTCTTAGATCCATATCAATTCCTCCTCTGAATACATTCATCATGAGATGATGAGATTTAGTTGGATCAAATGAACCATCTGATTGCTTGAAGGAATTCCATACTGACTGAAAAAGAGCAAAGATCAAACTACAAATAAAAGATCAAAGATCAAACCTGAGTGACGGGTGATTCTCTGAATATATCGGGACGAGGTGGGAGTTCGAGCTGGGTCACCACTTCAAAGTCATTCTCACGGGAGATCCTAATGGAGCAAATCAATCAATAAACAATCGATATCTAATCAATCAATGTATAATGAATCTCACTTTAGTCGCGTATCATCAATATCCGATCTGAGTTCTCTCATAGCACGTATCTTCTCCTCTTGTGACACTGCATCATCTGCATCGAGAATGGCTGGGATAACCTGAAAATAATATTGATTGATGGAATATATCAAATCAATAACAATAATCTATTGATAGCCAACTATTTACACGTCATTCGAGAAAATCATTTTAAACGATCCTATTAATAATATTGGTAACAACTGGCAATTCATGGTAAAATAAATTGTAATCATGGTTTCAACTTGACTCATCTAATGCACACACAACGTGAAATCACCGGGTGACTATTTACTTTACATTTCATTGATTACTGCACAATCGACCCAATTAATCAATAAATCAATAACCTGATCTTGTACGAATGTAGTGATCTTACTGAGACCAGTCATAGCAGTTGCATACGGATTGTTAAGGAATCTCTGAAAATAAGAATATAAGTGTATTGTTGTAATTAATATTACTAATTACTAGACAATTACTAACAAAATTGTCATCCGCAGAGTTCCCTTACATTGAAAGTTTTTAATTTCTTGTCTGTATAAGATATAATTGGTTCATACTCATTTAGTATTACTCAAATAAAGTCAGTATTGGATACTTTATAATGGTGTGCTACCGTACCCCCATGATATCTCCATTCTGATCAAGCATTGACACGGATTGAGCGAGTGCTTCTGCCTTTTCGTCGACGACGAGTACCAATTGGTGTTCACGAGCAGAACGACGAAGGATAACGTATCTTAATAAGAAATATTAAATCGAAGTTTTAGAAAATATCAAAGATTGTTGTTAGAAAAAAAGTTATGCTAGCTAACGAGGTAAAATTTTTCAAAATTGAGCGTAAAAGATGGCAAAGAGGACGTAAGCAGTTAAACTTTCTATTGAATTTCAACGAAAAACTTTTAGAGAGCAAAGTTGCACGTTTAATAAAATCAGTTGTCGATCGTGAAGGATTGTGAAACTACCGTACCTCTGGAGTACATCAATGAAATCTCTGGTGCTCTGTGTGAGGAAGTAGAGAGGAACATAGTTTGTGCCATCCTTGGCAATTAATCGAATACACGGATGACCATGTCCTGCAAGAACAATCAATAATATAGGAAGAACATTTTAAAAAATCAATCGATAATCTCAAATACTCTCAGCGTTTCACTTTTAATTTGCAAAAATCAAGTAAAACATGAATAATTATTATAGTCTCTCTATGGTGTTGCTAATTGAAAAATAGTGATGACCATATAATCAATCAACAATTGTTATTTGTGTGTGATAGAATAGATAGTAGTGTAATATTGGCATTAGAGGTTTATCTTGACTCAATTAGTGAGCATTCGACATCGATTCAACAGGTATCTCGTCCACACACTACATATTGTTTTATCTGATAAAGGGAGGAAAACACTTCGCGTCCAGACAAAATGTTTACTCGTAATGCTTATCTGGCTTATCTAGATATTCATCACCCGTAAAATAATGATAATAATAATTAATAACAAATAAATAATAATCAACCTTTCTTAGGTTCAATATTCTTGAATGATGATAGATCATTAACATCAACAGAGAAACGAAGACGTGAATGGGCTGAACTTCCTAATGATTCTCCTTCAGGTTTTGGTGAGAGTGATGCAGCTGAAATCGATGAAATGATACAATCGATACTACCGTAACTGAAGACCGTAATCTATAAATAACGTAACCTAAGTAACTACAGTAACCTTTCGCAATATACTCCTCTAGCAGTGAAACCATCAAATCAGTTTGAATAATTCTGAATCTATCGCAACAATTCTATTAAACTATCCATACATCTATTCATACGAACAAAAAGGGAGATGAACTCCTGATTCATCATTCCATATTACACAATGGCTATTTGTACAATTCATTCTTTCCTTCTGTCTCTGCCCCCTTTCGTCCTCTTATTTTCAATCAATCGACCCAATATGAGTGCGAACACTCACCAATGCAATAATAATAAGCGCAGCTGCGTAAACATCACGATACATTTACCCACTAATCAATAGACTAGATTACATTACTCACCACTCAATACATCTAATACTACAGTATCAATAGATAACTGACGTATGGTATGATGTGCATCCTCATCAGCAATAACCCATCCACATTCATCTTCTCCTTGAGGAGTCCACTCGATGAATACACCTGTTGCCTGTAATCATTATACATTCATTATTTAAATATTAATTATTTAAATAAATAGTATGATGTATCTATATTGAAAGTGAAAACGAAAAACCGCATCAATGCGCAATAATAAACACATTTATAGCCAACATTCGAAACCGTAAAACAAGAGAGGAACAATAAAAGTATGAACTATCTCTGAGATACATCAAAGATTAAAGATCAAAGTATACAAACCTTCTCAACGATAGCCAATGTACCGGGGATATATTCATCAGTCTTCTCATCTCCTATATCATCTGTTAATTTGGCTGACACTCCAGGGATACGAAGAGTCACCTGAAACATTAAATAAATTATAATAACTATGCAAATGCACTAAAACCAAATTATATTACAACATTTACATGTTCATTTTGTATCTTGATAAATCAATAAATATAGCACTTTATCTCCACTATGGATAGCCTAAAACCGTGTTACAATTGGGCGAGCCCCTTTCACATTATATGATCCGAGAATTAAAACATATCAACAAAAAAAAAGATATTAAAGGAGTTGAATAAACTGAATAAACTTACAATTCCTTTAAAATGTTTTCGTTTCATCGCAAGGATAGAGATGACTATGGATTGGGACGAGTAAAGAAAGAAGGAGAGAGTAGGAATAGGCACAAGAGGGAGAAAAGAGAGAAAGATCTCTGTAACCGGCCCTTTCAAGATGAGTACATGTGATGAGAGAGTATGGATAATGAAGAGAGTAGTAGAGAGTATAATGAAAAGGTATAGAGAAGAAGAGAAATAGAACAAGGAAGAAGCTGGGGACTATTTCACAAGATAAACATAGACATACACACTCACGTTTAGTCATTCATTGATAACAGTATACACTTATACCCACTTTTAAATAATATCATGATTGTGTAATTTATTTTGCTTACCTAGCTATCGATAAGAGTAAAATCATAATAACAATAGTACAAACCTGATCAGGTACGATGGACTTGGATAGATTTGAAGTAAGAAGTGAAAGGGACTCTTGCATGTCTCGCTTATTCTTCTCTTTTTGATCTTTGACGTATTTGTACGCAATGTACGGTAACATCTACTGTAATTCAAAAATTATTTACATATGTAAATAGGAGAGCCAAAGGTAAAATGAAAAGGAAACGAAACATTATACTGTTTACACTGAGTTTCAGCGTGAAAGTGAAAGAATGGGAATGTTTCAGGCAAAGAATCGATCGCGGCGTGAGATTAGAGTAATACAACAACAGAGGGAATAAAAGAATCAATATAATGGAGAAACTGAAGAGACGTGGAAAGTCATACATTGGACAAAATGAGATCGATCACGAGAGAATGAAAAACGATAAGAGTAACAGTTTGACCAAGCAAATCAGACGAGATGAATCATCATAACGTGCTCTCTATTACGAAATCAACAAGATCTATATCTACATTGAAAGAAAGAATGACATTGGAAACGAGATGACAAAGCGTTCTAGTGCTGTAAGTCGACGTAGCTGAACGGTTTTAATACTTTCGACATAGTTTTTTTATACAGCAACTACGTAATTATTACGTAATATCATTGCAACAGGGCAAGATACAAGTGCTCTCAGAAAATGTGGAACATGTATCTTTTCTTGGTTAAAACCTGACTACAGAAAAACTGGCCAAAAGTTCAGCTCGGTTGGGAATTCAAATTTTAGTAGATTTTGTTCACTTTTGGATCATTTTAAATTCATAAATGAGCGATAAAACATAAAATTTCATTAGTATAATTCAGAAAGCTCTGCCAATTTACTGCGATAAAAAGGGACAACAAATGGGCGGCATGAATAGCTGTATAGAGGGAAGTGATACCAGCATAATTGAGCAACCGATAAACAAAATAACGACGAAGCTCACACGTGGAAAACATGTGAAAAAACAGTCAGCTGACAGCCCCGACTAGGCATTCGAATCGATTCGGAAAAGTCCCAAGGAAGAATGCACGCAACTACCGCATGCTCCACTCTTTTGCCTATCGTGAACTGATTTTTCAGAAAAATTATCGCTGTTTTAAAAATATTATTTTTTGAATTTTCTAACATCGCGTTATGCACCGAAAGCACTTTTAATAATACAAAAAAGTGGAAATAAATGTACACGTGTTTGTAAAAAGAAATTTGCCTTTTTTGGGGATTTTCGTATTTTTTAAATGATTTTTTTCTGAATTTGTTCTAGCATTTACTTACCTGTCATATAAAAAAAGAGAAAAACTTGAACCACAATTTGTGTGTATTTTGTCTCGTTAAATTCCGCTCGTGATTCAATAGAAAAATCTGTATTTTATTTTATTTTCGAAGATTTATTTTCCGTTTGATTGAGTGTACATTTTCTCTCATCAAGAAGATAAATATCACGAGTTAATCACGTTTTCTTCTGTTTATCTCTTTATTCTTCCTGTTTTACTGTATTTCTTGTATATCCACACTCAATATCATTGTAATATTTCCCTTCTTTATCAATCAATAATATATATTTATACTCTCTCTTTTGTATATATATGTCAAGCAGACACAGAAAGTGTGGGGGATTAAGCGAAGCATTCATACAACAAATCAATAATTGTAAATGAATACAGTATGAAATAAGGCAAAGTGTTTAAAGCTATCAATATCTGACCAATTTGTGCTTTGTGTGTTTGAGTGTGACAATAAATGAAACGAAGATGAGACAAAAAAGAAAGAAACAATAATGAAAAATTATGTCTAATGTATACACATCCAGTGCAATTATGCACATCATCATAAGTGCTCAGGTAGTTGTGTTGTGTATGGTGTACGACTATTAGTAAAAGGCAGAAACGGGATGATGGTGTGGTGTGGCTAAACGCATGTACGCAAATATGGAAGGATTTGTGTTGTGGTGAATGGGCAAGAATAGACGAGATGAAGAGATGCAAGGCATACGGTAATCGGGGGAATACGGTACTACACCATATCGGGCCACAGTGAAATGAAGCCACCGTAAAGTGTGAGTGAGTGAATAAAGCACAATGGTAACATCGTCAAGAAAATGGTAGGATTAGGAAACGTCGTCCGTCACTACACCAAGTGAGAGAGTCAAGATAATAAGCAGCTATAGTCGACTAGCAATTCCGTAAACGCCACGAAAGGCGGCACCGTCGTTACTAGTGGAACAAAAATAGAAGAAGAAAGGATAAAAGATGCTAGCCATTTCTATGGATAGAGGAAAGGAAGAAGAAAGAAAGAAAGAATTTAATATTAATCATATATGAAAATAATGAAGTGGTCTATAAATTGGGGATTGAGCGAATTATTACGAGAGGCAATCAATAATTGAGAAGACGGGGAAAATTCATTCGATAAAGATACCGTATACAATGGGGTCGTGAGGGGACACCGGATACTCCAAGTAGCAAAGACCACCCGTACAAAGGCAAGAGAAGGGGAGAGATAAGATAAAGATGAAAACTATCATGATCAATCAATAAAAAGTATCGGGCACACTCCCGTAATCATTGGACTGGTAAATTAAAGTTGGTGGTGTAATATGGATTTGGAAACGTCGCCCGATTTCACAAGGCTGTAGATCCATCAGAATCATTGAGATGATCATGATGATTCTGATCACCGGCATCCGGGTTTTGTCGAGCCGTAGTTTGTTCGGATTCATCATCGGCTGTGGGTGCTTCTTCCGGGATACGGCTTTGATACCATTCTCGATTCTCTTCTAATTGATCCAGAATGTTCTGAGCATCAGGATACACCAAATCAGCCCATGTCTCATACAATGGATGTACAATGTAGTCGATGAAGCCAACCTAAAATAAAATCAGTTCATGATACATCTAGACGGTATGATACTGTACCTGACTCTTCTCGATGGTAACATTTCCTCTATCACACATTGGAGATACTTCCAATCCAGCATCTTTCTCCTTATCTCCTTGTCTCCAATACTCTTCCAATATCCTCATATTCCATTGTTGATACAAATCAATTGGTTTTGTTGGATTTGATAGATCAGCCAGATGTATCATCGATTGGAGAACCTGATATTAGGATTACGGTAATCGAAAGGGATACGGTAGGTTACGGTACCTGTATTCTATCATTATATTTATCAAGGAGTAATACAGATGAGGAGACTTTCTTCGCTTCAACCATGGTCTTCAGATCTGCCAGTAGTGACATGTGCTTGCTCATATCCGTAGCTAGAACCTGCAAATGGGAAACGGTTAACCACTTCTGGTTATTATAAACCACTTTGGTAAATCCCGTAATGGTTTTATCCAATGATTTATGGGAACACCCGGTACGGTGTTTATCTTTCAAGAGTGTGACCACATTTGCTAGGAAGGAAAGAGGAAGTTTCGCTTTTGCAAACACCCATGGAAGTTTTATCGGAGTTTTCTCGTATCACATTTAATTAGTACTATTCAGCTAATCAGGAACCGAGAATCGAGATAATCACATTAATTATCAAAGATCACTTGATTTGTAAAACAATTTCAAAATATCGATTGATCCCTAATCTTCCCTTTTCTGTATAAGCTGCAAACTTCGTTCACCCTCTCTGACTGTCTGTACTCTCTCATATTCCTTCCCTTTCTCATCACCCTATATCACCTTCTTTTCTTCTTCATCTACTCATTACTCTCATCATCTATCACATCACTCTCTCATATTCCCATACTCTCTCGTCTCTTCTTTCATTGTCTGTCTACTCTCTCAATCTACCGTACTCTATCACTTCCGGTAGCGCTTGCAATCAATTAGTGTTTCTCTATAACAAAAGGAAGATGGATAACTTCCGGTAAAGAGTGTCGGCCCTTTTGCAGAAGAAGAACCTGATAGGAGGGGAAGAACAAACTACTCCATTACACCATGGATTCTGATGGTGTGACCGACGTTTACTACTTCATTACACCATTCACCATCCACCCACTACTCACCATATCGATACAAATCTTTCGGAATTGAAGACGTTGTTTGCGTGAGAGATTGACAAGGAAATCACACGATGAATCCTACAATGAATCAATACCGTAATAACTTATTATCGATTGATTACGGTATAATTACAGTACCTGGAGCAATTTGAAAGCCACGGCCAGATGATGTTGTTCAAGCACACTCTCATCATTGTACATGATAGCCAGTTCGTTGTCTGGAATGGATTACGGTAAATTTTCATTCGTGACTCAATCACTGTTCGAATTCCCCCTTAGCTTTGATTTTAGCCGTTCTCTACACATTCTCAGCTGCGACGCAACAAATTACTCGGGTTTCAGTAAATTGAGGAGGGAGAGGGGGAGTGGGAGAGAGGGAAAGGGAGGAGAGAGAAGTGGAGGGCGGGGGAGAGAGGGAGAGGGAGGAGAGAGAAGTAGAGGGAAGGAGGAGGGAGGGAGAGGGAGAGGGAGAGGGAGAGGGAGAGGGAGAGGGAGAGGGAGGGGAGAGACTTGTTGATGACGTCGTCCTCACGATCTCCACGTGTGTATCCTTCACAACGTCACAACGTTTAGAATTTCATCAGACGGACAATGCAACTCTCCTTCTTTAAGCCTCTCTCTACTTCTCTCATCTCCCTCTCCCTCTCCCTCTCCCTCTCCCTCTCCCTCTCCCTCTCCCTCTCCCTCTCCCTCTCCCTCTCCCTCTCCCTCTCCCTCTCCCTCTCCCTCTCCCTCTCCCTCTCCCTCTGACGAGCTAACATGGATATTTATCGTTCAATCTCATTGACATGTACATGGCATGTCAATAGTTTCCTTTCGACATAATGAACATTACACAGCAAACATCAAAAACAGTATTTTCAATCAATAATCGATTGTCACTTACTGGAATTGATTAAATATTGATTAGTGAATCCAGGATGATCTACATCATGAATGGCTCCAGCGAACAATGCTGCCATTATCTCCAAGTCACTGAATACTCCCTGTAATCAATCAATCAATAATTCTACCGTACTCTGGAATGATCTACCGTACCGATAGAACAGGTGATTTGAGTAGAACATGCATTGATTGGGCAACATCAGCACCATGGATATGATTATGGTAGGGATTATCACGATAATGATGTTCAAGATGAAGGAGATAAGTAACAAGAGTTGAGGCAGGAATCTCGAATGTTTTCAACAATCCTCGTTCCTATAAACAGATTACGGTATATGGTGTACACCATTGGGAAACGTCGACTCACCTTGAAGAGCGTGTACGTCACAGCAGTCAGACCGTGGTTCTTGGATAGTTCGTTGATCTTGAAGATGTTAGGACCCCAGTCATCCAACTGAAAAGGTATCATTAGTGGAAAAAGACAGAAAGCAAAGTACACTCTAAGCACCAAAATGGTGTGACACATTACTCACCCTCTGCATATGCACTGCAGCTTCCTTTGCAGTGGCTACACCATACTCGGGTAGATTTGCGTCGTTTGACGACGATGCCTGAAACATCAGGGTCAAGGCGGGAATTTCAAATGAATTACAGGGGGTTACGGTACCTTCAACTTGCGTACTCCACTGATCCTGGACATATTACTCATGGCAACAGTTCGTGCCTTCTTCAATAGATCATTTACTGTGGTCATCTGTGGAGAAGAGGTTGATGGTCCCTGAGAGATTACGGTAGATTACGGTAGTCCATATTCCAATCAGGACACCCGTTATTGTTGTTTCGTCAGTGGAGGTCATTGAATCTTATCATTTTCAATCAATACATTTATCAGTCTTTCTCTCTTCTTCTTTCTCTTATCATTAAATTCCTTTCGTAAGCCTCAATGGAATCTTTCTCTTTACATGTAATACATACATTGATATCGTCTCAAACTCTTTAATGGATTACATCAAAAACATATTTGTTTTGTCTATTCAATCTAGTACTTTGATACAAACTCTATCCTCTAAACTTCATCTTCTTCTTCTACTCAGACATCCTCTAACTAAGTGAAACCAATCTCTTCCCATATGTTTTCCATTCCCAATGATTATCCCCTCTACAACTCCGTCATTAACCATATAATCACGAAATCTGATGCACTAAACGTCAAACAAAATTTACGATACTAAGAGAAAATCGACCAATAAATACATAAATCTATCAATAAATTCATAAATCAATCAATAAATTCATAAATCAACCGATAAATTGATAAATCAATGAATAATTACCTCTCCAGCAGGTACTTCAATCTCGAGAGTTGCTTGATCATCTTCATCTTTGTCCATATAAGTTGTAATCAAGAACTTTGAGACTTGAGTTCCAGATTTGGATGATTCAGCAAAATGGCTCAGTTCCTTGTTTAACATCTTTCGGAACTGAAAAAGATCAAAGATCAATCTCATTCACTAAAATCAATTTTTTTAAAAGAAAAATAAAATAAAATATTTTCAGTATTGATAATCCTACTTTGACAACGGCCAATAACATGATGGCTGGTGAGGCTGCGGCCGCACATTCTATCATAGTCATGTGGGGGAGCAGACGAACGGAGCGGGTCGGGGACACTTGAGGGGGAGCGGAGTGTGTCGGGGACACTAGCGGCCAATACAACAATCAACCACTATTGATAGCGGGAGTGAGTGTGGAGAGATAGAGAGTGGAAGGAGAGGAAGG
Source organism: Parapristionchus giblindavisi (assembly GCA_943737045.1). Classification (NCBI taxonomy): domain Eukaryota; kingdom Metazoa; phylum Nematoda; class Chromadorea; order Rhabditida; family Diplogasteridae; genus Parapristionchus; species Parapristionchus giblindavisi. Next base: position 11,598 of record CALSFV010000377.1, on the reverse strand, counting down.
GGCTTTTATCACACTCTACACATATGTATTCATTTACATGAAGAAGAAGGAGGAGGAACGTGAGGTCCCTCAGGGTAAGGAGAGGGAGAGAAGGAGAGGGAGAGGGAGAGGGAGAGGGAGAGAGGTAGACGGAGGGAGGAGGAAGTGAGTCAGCTTATGGGGGATATAGGCATAATACATAAAATGTGATACGAAACAGTTAGTCATGGATACTATTTCATTGTTTAAATGAATAAAGTTACATTGATTCAAAGAATATCTCTATAGAGTTTGAGTAGAATATGAGAGATAGGACTATTCTACTCTACTCTGAATATACTTATGATTAAAACTGGATATCGTGGATGATATATCCCCCTGAGGGTTTCTACTATCAGTCCACACTTATATAGGTGTCTATGAAGATGATGTATGAACATGTTTTCAACTAGAGAATGTGATAAGAGATTGGAATGTTAATAATCCGGAAGTATCAATCGATAATGGGCTATATATCAATCAAGATGGTTTCTTAAAGGGAGAATACCCCCCCCCCCCCCTGAAAAAGTCAGCAAAATCAGTTTTGAATTCCGCCGATTTAAAATTGCGTCTCAAAACGATAACTCTATGAACGAATGATCGAGCTGGTTCGAGTCCAACGTCTGCTACTAATTTTTGCACATTGATTACTATATCTTTGGTAGAGTTATAGCGTTGATGAACACTGGATGGAATTCAAACACTGAAAAGAAGATCCTTTAATGTCACATAGACCGTTGACTGTGATTTATCTCTCTTTCAACTATTTCATATCTATACTCGTAAACGTTATGTCTCATGATTCATCAACAATTCTGAAGCCCACGCGACAACCGTGATTCAGATCCGGGAAATGGTTTGTCTTCCGAGGATAGCGGTGTGCCACTGATAAACGTAGTCCTTACAGTCTTTGCAAAGAGCAAGGAGAAGAATGATAGATAATAAAATGAGAAGCGAGAAGAATTGAGGAAAAGGAAGATAATTAATGGATAGATTAGAGATAATAATGATAATACGTATGAGGAAGCCTTACTGTATTGATGTAAGATGTAGGGATAAAGAAAACTTATGTGATAGGGAGAGGGAGAGATATGACTAGATGCAGAGGGAGAGGTAGATGACATTTTTGAGTACATACCTAGAAAACATATCATCTACGCTCTAATCAGAAATAAGTAGGAAAACACATTAACATTCAAAGATCAAAGAGCAAATCTATAGATCCTACGAAAGGATCTGAAAAACTATAGAGAGCGAATTTTTTACTGTATTGACCATTATTGATTTTATTGAAAAATGATTAATGATTAATGAAAGTAATCCATGCCCTTCATAATATATGCAGATATTAGATAAAGTATACGGAATAAAGAATGAGAGATGCTTTTTGTTGTGTGCTGTATTTTGTCTCTCCCTCTCCCTCTTCCTCTACCTCTGCCTCTCCCTCCCTCTATATCATGTGAAACTTAACACCTTTTCCTTTCCTAGAGTGACACAGAACAGAATATAGAGAGGTAGAGGTAGAGGGAGAGGGAGAGGGAGAGAGAAATGAGCAGCGGTACTTCAAAAAACAACTACGTCACAGCTTTTCCCTTGTAGAGAGAGGGATTGATAAGAGAAAATGATAAGGAGAACACGGGTTTCCTAAGACGTATTAGGGACAAAGTCTAAGTCCATCTAAGGTCAGTTATGGTCAGTTAAGTCCAAGTTAGGGTCATTTAAGGTACTTACCTTATTCCTTAGTCCACGCCAAGGAAGACAACTTCCACAGTGAACACCGTTCATCATTATATCTGATAATGAATGAGTGATACAGGAAGAGAAGAGTGTACAAGAACATGAGATGGATAGAGTAAACGAGAGAGTATGGAAAGTGAGAGAGTACAGACTAGAGAGTATGGAAAATGGAGAGAGTGTAGACATGGAGAGATAGTGATAATTGATTAGTGTATAATGAACAATAAAAATAATGGAGTAAATTGGTAAGAGTACAAATGTTGAATGAATGAGAATAAGAGAAAGTGATATGAAGTGATATATAAGATGAGAGACTATGTGATAATGTGAGAGTACCAGAGAAGCAGAGAACACAATTCCATATCTATGCTAGCATTTATCTCGCCCCCTTGCAGGGTAAAAGGGATATCAACCGGAAGTGAGAGAGTACACTGATAGAGGAGAGTAGGTTAGAGATGCAGAGGAAGAGTGAGAGAGATAGCAGAACTGCGCAGAGAGGAAAAGCTGATCAAGGTTAGAGCGGCTAGAGATACCAGAGTATGGCTTAATCCCCTAATCATCAACATGAATACATGATCGGGTTTGAAGGATGGAAGGTGAGAGACGCAGAGGACTAGTCTTGAGAATGAATGAAGTGAGAAAGGTATCATACATTTGACACTACTACTCGCAAACTCATAAATCACAGATACCGTATACACAGGTCACACGGTACACAACACTATCATGCACTATCCAGAGGTGGTAGTGTGGTTGGGGGAAGGGGGGTTGAGTAATATAACCACCGAGGGGTGGCTACTACCACCGAGGGGTGGTTACTACAGGGTGTTAACCATACCTCTTCATCGATGGGGTCATCATCGTCATCATCTTCATAGTTGAATACAGAAGGCGTCATCGTTGAAGGTAGACAGAATGGAGAAGGAGAAGAAGGAAGAGAACAGACAGGGGAGACCACTGTAGCTAACATTCGAATGAATGAAAATGATGATGAGAGTGAACACTAATTAGAGAGATCACAGATGGTTAGAGAATAGATGAGAGAGTAGGGGAAAGTGAGAGAGTATAGTTAGAGAGTAGATGAGAGAGTAGGCGAAAGTGAGAGAGTACCGCCCTCTCTCTACTTGGTGATGTACCACGCCGGATATTCATCGTGACAGTTCGTGTGATCCTCTTCCGTTCCGAGTGTGTCGATGGGGCCCGAGGGATAGGAAATGTCTCCCACTCTAAGCGCACTCAATGCACCACAACACACAACACAGTTACTTCCTCTGCAGTCACATACAAGTGCACAATATTACTGCGGGTTCGTGGACACTTAGAGAGAGGCAGGGGAAGGAGAGGGAGAAGGAGAGGGAGGGTGAGGGAGAGGGAGAGGGAGAGGGAGAAGGAGAGGGAGAAGGAGAGGGAGGATGAGGGAGAGGGAGAGGGAGAAATAAGTAATTGTAGATGAACACAATAAGGAAGACTGTTAATCATCTAAAGGGCAAATGATTTGATAGAGTTCGATTTTACTTTTGTTCTTGTATTCGATTAAAAAGTATCGAAGCTCACCTCATAATGAATTCACCAGCCGAAGGCAATAAAGAGTACATGAGGATTGCACGGTAGAGAGGGAGAGGGAGAGGGAGAGGGAGAGGGAGAGGGAGAGGGAGAGGGAGAGGGAGAGGGAGAGGGAGAGGGAGAGGGAGAGGGAGAGGGAGAGGGAGAGGGAGAGGGAGAGGGAGAGGGGTAGAGAAGTAGAGGCAGAGGTAGTGGGAGGGAATAGAGACGGAGGGAGAGGCAGAGGTAGAGATAGAGGGAGGGGATAGAGACCTGGGGAGAGGCAGAGGTAGAGGGAGAGGTAGAGTTATAGGTAGAGGTAGAGGGAGGTAGAGGTTGAATAAGGAGAGGTAGAGATGGGGTGGTCACGGTCTCTCTCTCACTGTCTACAGTAACACTCTCGCCTCTTTCTTTCATTGGTCGCCTATTGAAGGGTCAATTCAACCATTACAGTAACCCTCCATCTCAATCCATCCTGTGATCAATCAGGTCAGATTATTGATTGGTTACGGTATATCGACTTTAAGCTCTTTATGTTCTACCGGAAGTGAGATAGTATGTGAAAGTGAGAGAGTGGTTAGAGAGTATGGAGAAATGAGATAGACTAAACGAGTATTGTTCCTTTAAGGGAGGAAGGAGAAATGGAATCATTTCGATCATTTATCATTAATCATTTTAATCATTTAATTAACTTATCACTGATTACTCATTGGTCAAAGTTTACTCATTTTATTGTTTACAAAATAATATACTTGTTATTTATTATTACACAACATTATTCCATTTTATTTCATCATTGTTTTATTCTAAAAACTTCATTTCCGTTCATGTATTTTTTCTAAAGGACAATATTCCGTTCCGTTATTACCCCTTCAATTTCAATCTGTCCCACTATCGAACACAAGTCCAATCCCTCATCTTGATCCATTCTATTCATCTTTTTCCTCTTCTTCTTCTTCGACCCATTGCACATCTGTGTCTTCGTATGAGGGATACGAGGGAGGGAAGGATATAGAAGAGACGGGGTAGAGAAACAGAGAAAGAGTGAGAGAGTATAGAGAATGAAGAGAGTGCAGACCCATCAACGATGACGTCAGTGGAAGAAAGAAAAGTGGAAGAACGAACAAAAGTCTCCAATTATAAGTAGAGATGAAAGGAATGATCTTTTGATCTCTGACAAAGATTGATCTTTGATCTCTTATCCAGATACAAATCAATTAGAATAAGTGTACAATAGACTGTAATCATGAAAAGAAACGATCAATCGAAAGAATGACGTAATTGCAATTAAGACACATGATATATTTATGTCAGCTGATAGAAATGTCATTTAGCCGTTAATGTACCTACTTATTGTTAGTAACTTAAACAGTAAAACACTTAATTAATTAAGGAAGACTCTGTCCATAGTACACCCTAAAACACCCAGTAATCAATCAATAAATATCCGACCGTTGTCAAAGTATTGATTAGTCTTTATGAAAAACTAAAAAAGTGGGCGGAGCCTAACCTTGCTGGAGGCCATTTCTGATACAGATCGATGAGTTTGTATCGTCTCCAATTGATCCAGACACCAATCCAGTTCTTCTGAAATGAAATAATCTTTGATCTTTGGTCTTTAATCTTTATATTGTTAACTTCTTTTCATTTTATACAAATGCCCTCGTAGAGCTTTTATTCTTATATTCTTTATCCTTATAAACACAATTCTGGTCCTTTTCTTCCACTGATTCAGTTATACTATACGTCCATTCGGTCTCCCTCTCCCTCTATCTCTCTCTCTCCTCTCTCTCCCTCTCACCATCCCTTCCTCTCTCATCATCTACTTTTTCCTTCTTACAATTAGATACATACATACAAAAAGAGGTATTTATCTTTCCGTTGAGGAATCTTTCCTCTCATGTTCATTCTTTTCCTTCTTCAACTTCTCCAACTCTCTCCTCTCCCATTCCCTCATCCCTTCATCCCTCTAACATCTTCAGTCCTCTCCTCATTTCTCTCCATTCTTCTTTATGAAATTGGGTGAGGTCGGGAAAAGAAAAATGACTGGCATGAAGATAGATAGAGATAGAGAAGAGGGGAGAGGGACAGGGAGAGGGAGAGGGGAGAGGGAGAGAGGAACAGATCAATTTTCCCGCATAATAGCCGATTTCCTATCTCCGACGATAAAAACGATGAGGAAAGTAGAGAATATGCTTTTTGATCTTTGATCTTTCTCCCTCCTCGCATACTTGTAGAATTCATTTGACTCTTCCTCATTTGTCTTGAAATGACAATATAAGGACATTGGGAGGCTCATTTTGGTATTCTGAATGAGAAGATGAAGCAATCAAGGAGGAGATGAAGGGAAAGAGAAGATAAGTGGAGATAGATGAATGGAGGGAGAGGGAGAGGGAGAGGGAGAGGGAGAGGGAGGAGAGAGGGCAAGAGGGAGATTCATCCTTTTGGTGCTTTTATTCCTTTGTCAATAGTTCATCAGTGAATCAAAGGGACTAAAGGAGAAGGAACGGATAATGAGGGAGATGAAGAGAAGAAGGAGGATGAGAAGGGGAGAGGAGAGGGAGGGGAGAGGGTAGAGAGATGAAGAAGGAGAGGGAGAAAATCTTTTTTATAAAGATCGTTATTTTTATTGTACTAGAAGCACGATTATTTGTTTCATGAAACCATATTGTATGCATAATATCGATTTCCGATTTCTCCACCTCTCCCCCTCCCTCCTCCCCAACTCCCCTTCTAGACAAGGAAGAGAAAAGCAAAGTCATCTTCTATTTCATTCAAGTGTGAAGAAAGACAATTCTTTTTTCTGTCTCATAAATAAATTGGTTATTCTTTCTTTTCTTCCAAGATACTCTTTGTGTGTTTTCTTCTATGAATTATACATTGCAATCATGTGGTGTACTGCATGTAGTGCACGTGGTGCATCTTGATTGTTCTGTCTTCTACTAAAGGTCGTCTATCGAATAATTGTACATACCGAGTGTTTCATGGGCGCATGTCATTACATTCTCGGGGAGATTCACATTGTGAATGGGAGGTCGTTTAGATGTACGAGATGCGTGTTTCCCACTCTCATCAGCTGAAATCACAATTGATCTTTGATCCTTGATCTCTAATCGATAAATCTGTTTCATATGGAACATTGATCCCTATTGAAGTTCAAATGCACCGAGAACAAATAATCAGTTGCACGTTTCGCATAATATGATCAATAATGAATAGAGTGCATAGAAGGAAGTATACTCTAGTATAGTCAATTATAATAATATTTTCTTTATCTACACGTTCCACTTCCTTTTCCCATATGTATATACTAAAACGCTTATTGAAATCAGTAAAGAACAGGTGTAATTGTAAGCCCAGAATTAAACGAGAAGCATGCTAGAGATGATCTTTGATCTCTAGCGAACAAATCGATATATGATCTACAGTATACCTGGTAGATTGGATATTGATATCAGGTTTGCTCTCACGTTCCTCAATGAAGCCAATAACTGAGCGAATGGTGTTACGATCAGATCGTCACCGTGTCTGAAATAATCGATTATTGATTGATTTGTCAAGTCAACTTATGTACTCCTAAGTTCACTATGTATTAAGTCCGTAAGTCATGTACTAAGTAGTTAGTTGTCATCTTTGATTGATATATGGCATATTACTGTGTTGTTTACACTTTCTCATCATTTTCTTCTTCTCTTTTAACCCATTCATTCATACTCGGAAGAAGAAGATTAGTGAATGAGAAGAAGAACACTGGATCCATCAACCCAACTCTTTACTTTTAGGAAGAAGGAGAGGGAGAGTCCTAGAGGGAGAGTCCTAGAGGGAGAGGGAGAGATATACGTATGCGAAGAAAGCATTATTCTCTTCTTCAAGACTGAGAATAAAGGGAGAGGGAGAGGGAGAGGGAGAGGGAGAGGTATGGCATATCGAATTCTCGCCATAAAATGGCCCACTTCTTGATATCTCGAATGGAATTGGAGAAAGAGAAAGACAGAGTCAGAAGATATATTGATTTAACCAAAGTCCTAACCAATTTCCTCCTACTTTTAATTGTTGTAACTAATTCTGACTAAAGCATATATGTAGTTTGATTCATAATGCCATAGTTTATTACAGTTTATACAAGATATTGATGGTCCATTAACAAAGTCATCATGTTTATATTTCAAACCACTTTCAATGCTCATATTTATGTATTTCGTTTTGTGTTTCGAATAGTTTTGAGTTCTTCTAATTCAAATTATATTATCCTTCCTATCTTCATTACATGTACCGTTTCCTCTTTCTTTCTTCTACACAATACGATCTCAGATATGGGCTATAGAAGTATATGGAATAGAAAATAAAAAAAGGGGAATATAACAAACAAAGTAATAACATGTAGATCGAAGTGTCCAAACACAGGACCACAGAGGTTTCCTATTCCCAGAACCCTCCCTGTTCTCTCTTCCTTTTCCTCTTTTCATCTGCACAAATCCGTCGTCTACAGAAGAGAAGAAGAAGCAGTATCGTTCTTTTCTCTCCCTCTACCTCTCCCTTTCACCCTCTACCTCTCCCTCTCCCCTTTCCTCCTCTCCCTCTCCCTTTCTCCTCCCTCTCCCTCCTATCCTATTCATAATCAATTCCTCTCTATCTCTTTTTGTGTGTGATTGGAACAAATACATGATTACATACGAGAGAATAATGGAAATGAATAAAGAGAATGGAGGAACGTATGATGGGGGGGAAGGAGAGAGAGGGAGAGGGAGAGAGCTAGAGAGAGCTAGAGAGAAGAGGGAGAGGGAGGGGGAGAGAAGAGGGAGAGGGAGAGGGAGAGGGAGAGGGAGGGGGAGAAGTGATGGGTGAAATGAGATTCAAAATTGGCTGGTATGATCATATGACATGATCACAATGAGAATAGATCAAATGTAGAATAAGAATAATATATTGAATGGGTTATAAATCATTAACTAAGAAGTAGTAATGTAAAATATTCATGTTTAGTTCACTATGAGAGATATATGAAAGTGGTTTGTTAAACGGAAATGATCTCAATGTATTAATGATTGAATACGTGGATACTGAACACTACTATTATGTTCTAATAGTGACAATACTGAATATATATGAATACATACATACAGCTAGATAAAATCACTTATGATCTACCCTCATTACATCTCTTCATTCAGGATCATACTTGAAAATGAGAATAGTATCGTTTAATCACTGCAATCTTGGTATGTCTTTCACATTATCCATAAAATCAGAGAAATCAGAAATCAGAAATCAGAGAAGATTGAATAGACTGTAGTCTGCTGACACACTTACAATTTTCGACTATTTATCTTATAAGACGAAGAGTCGTACTGTCATACCGTACTGTCAATACGGTAGAACAATCAATACAGTATGTCCCACCAATCAATAGAGATACCGTATACCTGAATGTTGCGCCGAATTTTCGACGTGGACCATCATGGGAAAACATTGATTCCTAGAGGGAGAGATCCAAAAGGGAGAGGGAGAGGTCCAAAAGGGAGAGGGAGAGATAGGTCTTGATTTGTTCAAGAGGTACGTAGAAGTCAACTAAGTCTATTCAATCAGTGGAGTCCTTGAAGTATAGTGGAAGACTGCTCAAAAACGATAGGAAGAGAAGTATGAATGGAGGGAAATGGGCGGAGCTTAGAGGAAGGAGAGGGAGAGGGAGAGAAAAGGAGAGGGAGAGATTCTCTCACTCTTCTATTCTTCTCACTGATTCATGTAGACTCTAGTCTCTCTTCATACGGAGCCATGGATATGAGGATGAAGAGCACTTCAGAAGGAAAATAATCGTAGAAGAAGGAAAAGGAGAGGGAGAGAGAGGGAGAGGAAGAGAGAGGAGGAGGAAGAGGAAGAGAAGAAAAGGATCCAAGTGCTTGAAGTCGGTCATAAGAGAATGGGAGATAAATGGAGAAAGAGAAGGTAAATAAAGGGGAAGAGGACTTGAAATGTATTGATGAAAGTGAAAGGAAAAGACGTGATTAGAAGGAAGAAGAAGAAGAAGAACGAGTCCTCTACGATACAATTCATGTACATACTCATATCGAAAAGACCAAATGGTAGAAACAGAGAGAGGGAGAAAATATGTACATATGCAAGATGTTAATTAAGATTGATCAATCACAATCGTCTCATTATTATGAAAGCAAAAGCGACCGCTCACCATAGAAACTCTCTCTCTCTCTCTAACAAAATGACTGCGATATCCATTTTTGTCTGTCTTTCAAAGAAAGAAAGACTTGCACTAGAGTAATATGGAATATCGATGACTAGAGGAGATGAAGGTAAAGATAAATGAAGATAGAATATGGTGAATAATGATCGACTAGTAATGTATTCATGAATGTGAGAACAAATGAATGAATCTATTCCTATTCTCTTCTAATTATTTCCTATTATTGCAAATATCAACAAATTCTATTCTATTCTAGAATATCAAAGAGCTGATAATGAAGAAATTACAGAAGTATTATTAAAGATAGAAGATCCCCTTTTATCACCCACTGATTTCAGTGCTTAGATGATCTTGATAAAGAGTGTTAAACTGTAACTATAAAACTGTATTGCAAATATCCTAATGGCGACCCAGCTGACAACACCTTCACCTGATAAAGTTGTTCAAAATAGGAAATGTAAACAAAATTCCTCTATGAAATATACTTGTAAATATCTATAATGAATATAATTTTTTATGATTTCTACTGGTCGTTATGGATTGATTAATCAAAATTTGACTATTTTAATAAATGAAAGTATGAAAATATCCTAAGCCCTGTCACTTTCTATCGATTGTTCCTTATTCTTTTACGATAATGTCCCCTGAGAAAAAGTGACACGAAACATGAAGATAAAGAAGAATTAAGAAGAACTGAAAAATAAGTAAATAAGTATGATGATGAAGATATCATATGATCATATACACTTTTATCAACTAACACTTACCCCCTCTCTCTCGTTCACATCTTTCTAATTATAGTTATTCTATCAATCAACTGTCGCACTATGAATTTTATAAATCATCCATCGAAATTAAAAAAAAAACTGTCTCACATTTTATAAAAAACAAGGAAGTGGTTTCATATTGGTGAAATTCTTTCCATGATTTGGAGAATGTCTTTCAAATGTTGAATATGATTGAAATCAAGAAAAGAATTCATACGAGTAAATGGTAGCAACTTAAGGAAAATATATATCCAAGTAAAAGGACTTTGATGACTTTTCGAGTTTCAAAGCTTTCGATCATTAGGATCAGCAGTTTTTACCATCGGGTGAAAAACCGAGGAAATATAATTACTTCATACATTTGCGAATGTTGTAAAGATCAAGAAGTGAGCGTAGATGAAACTGGATAAAATGATTGAATAGATTAAAGATCAAAGATCAAAATCTCTCTACTTCAATAGTCCAATGATCGAATAGATTGGAAAGATCAAAGATCAAATATTTGAACTTACAGAAGGAACTAGTCAATGAAGGAGGAGGTCATACAATGAATGATCTCGTGAAGAAACTTATTAGAGAGAATAGAATATGAAGAGAGTACAGACAGTTAGAGACATAACGAGATAGTACAATGAATGAAGAGATGATCTGTGACGTCACTACAGTCCCGCCCCATATCCCTTTCTTCTGTATACTCAGTATCCGTGTTCCTATCTCTGCTTCTCTGTCACTCTCTCGTATTCATACACTCTCTCATCCTCCCCGAGGTGTTGGTCAAACATATCGTGACCATTTGAGATAGACCAGGCCGGAATTGCGAGGGAAAGGCCGGAACGGAAAAAAATATAAAGAATGACCCTCTTTTTCTGTGTGCTGCACAAATCGCTGGAGGAATATCGTTCATAAGCGGATCGTCGCTAACGACCGTAGGTCTGAGAGGAGGAAGACCGGAAGGAAGAAGTAGAAGCAGTCTTTCTCTAAATGACGGATACGGATACGGATAAGGGAGAAAAGATGGATGCAACGAAAAAGAGGAGTGAAATGGGGCAAAACTTGTGTGAAATAGGGATAGAGGGAGAGGGAGAGGGAGAGGGAGAGGGAGAGGGAGAGGGAGAGGGAGAGGGAGAGGGAGAGGGAGAGGGAGAGGGAGAGGGAGAGGGAGAGGGCGATATAGTATATTGTTTGCTGAAAATGAGAAGAAGAAGACGAAGAAGAAGAGGTGGAGAAGGCAGAAATCACGTGTGTGGGCATATTGTGATAGATTGATGAATATGGACCACTACTAAGGTACTCCCTCTCCCTCTCCCTCTTCCTCTCCCTCTCCTTCTACCTCTCCTT